>JAKWBO010000709.1:0-30306 GCA_034336685.1 Luscinia luscinia | reverse complement strand
TCCTGGCAGGGTTCTGCGGGTCCTGGGAACAGTTCTGGGGGTCCAGGGAGGTTGTTTGGGGTCCAGGAAGGGTGCAGGGGGTGCAGAACCGGGTGCTGGGGGTCCAGGAAAGTGGTGGGATAGAGAACGGGGTGGTGGAAATCCAGGAAGGGCTCTGAGGGTCCTGGCAGGGCTCTGGGGGTTCAGAAAAGGTGTTGGGGTACCGAGCAAGATATTGCGGGTCCAGAGAAGGTTCTGGGGTCCAAGGAAAGATTCTGGGGGTCCGGGAAAATTTCTGGGAACACAGAACAAGGTGCTGAGGGTCCAGGAAAGGGTGTTGAGGTACAGGGGGAGCGCTGGGGGTCCGGGCAGGGTTCTGGGGGTCCTGGCAGGGCTCTGGGGGTCCTGGCAGGGTTCTGGGGGTCCTGGCAGGGCTCTGGGGGTTCAGAAAAGGTGTTGGGGTACGGAGCAAGATGCTGCGGGTCCAGAGAAGGTTCTGGAGGTCCAAGGAAAGATTCTGGGGGTCCGGGAAAATTTCTGGGAACACAGAACAAGGTGCTGGGGGTCCAGGAAAGGGTGTTGGGGCACAGGGGGAGCGCTGGGGGTCCGGGCAGGGTTCTGGGGGTCCTGGCAGGGTTCTGGGGGTCCAGGGAACGGTTCTGGGGGTCCTGGCAGGGCTCTGGGGGTTCAGAAAGGTGTTGGGGTACCGAGCAAGATGCTGCGGGTTCAGAGAAGGTTCTGGAGGTCCAAGGAAAGATTCTGGGGTCCGGGGAAAGTTCTGGCAGTACAGAACAAGGTGCTGGGGGTCCGGGCAGGGTGTTGGGGCACAGGGGAGCGCTGGGGGTCCGGGCAGGGCTCTGGGGGTCCGGGCAGGGTTCTGGGGGTCCGGGAGGGTGCAGAGGGGACAGAGCCGGCCCAGAGCCGCCCCAGTGACAAATCTGGGGGGGCTTTGTTGGGGAGGGGCGCAGCTCCCGGATTCCTCAGATCCGCTGCCGTAGGAGCGCGTTCTGCTGGTTGGGGACAGCAGGGTCGGGGTCCCTAAGGGCGGTGCCACCCCCGCAGCTGCTGCCGCTGCCGTGGAGCTTTTCCCCGGCTCCCCCCCTCCCCAAAGGAGGAGCTCGGAGCAGAATGGGGAATTTTCCCTTTGTGCTCGGCATTGTGGGCTCGGAGCGCGGCCAGGCCGAGCCCCGCGCTGAGCCCGCGCGCGGCCGCTGGAGCCTTCTGGAGCCGGCGACAAAGGGGCGGCACCGTCAGCAGCGGGGCAGGGGACAGCGGGGACAGCGGGGACAGCGCGGGGAAAGTGCAGGGACAGCGGGGACAGCGCGGGAAAGTGCGGGGACAGCGCGGGGACAGCGAGGACAGCGTGGGGACAGCGGGGACAGTGTGGGGAAAGTGCGGGGACAGCGAGGACAGAGTGGGGACAGTGGGGACAGCGTGGGGAAAGTGCGGGGACAGCGAGGACAGAGTGGGGACAGCGGGGACAGCGCGGGGACAGAATGGGGAAAGTGGGGGGACAATGCGGGGACAGCTTTGGGACAGTAGGGACAGCGGGGACAGAGTTGGGACAGCGTGGGGACAGTGGGGACAGAGTGGGAACAGTGCGGGACACTGGGGGCACTGGGAGCACTGGGGGCTCTGGGCACAGCGGGGACACTGGGGGCACTGGGGCACTAGGAACACTGGGAGCACTGGGGGCTCTGGGGGCTCTGGGAGCACTGGGGGCACTGGGGGCTCTGGGAGCACTGGGGGCTCTGGGGCTCTGGGAGCACTGGGAGCACTGGGGGCACTGGGGCACTGGGGGCACTGGGAGCACTGGGAGCACTGGGCACAGCGCTGGCTCCGCCCCGCGCCCAGCGCTCTCTCTCTCTCTCTCTCTCTCTCTCTCTCTCTCTCCCCAGCCCAGCCGGTGCCGGCGCCCGAGGGATGCGCAGCCGCGGCGGTGAGTGGGTGGGTGTCCCACGCGTGTCCGCGCCTGGGGCCGGCGGCACCGCCCGCACGCCCGTCCTGCCCCCGTGGGTGGGGGAGCTCAGCCCGGTGCGGGAGGGCGGGGTGGGGAGGTGGGACCCCACCCAGGGGTGCTCTGTGGGTGCTCTGTGCCCACCCAGGGTGCTCTGTGCCCACTCAGGGGTGCTCTGTGCCCACCCCAGTGTTCTCTGTGCCCACCCCAGGGTGCTCTGTGGGTGCTCTGTGCCCACCCGAGATGCCCTGAGCCCATCTGGGGGTGCCCTGTGCCCCCGGCAGTGCTCCCACCCCAGGGTGCTCTGTGCCCACTCTCGGGGTGCCCTTTGGCCCCCTGGTGTGCCCTGTGCCCACCCCTGGGTACCCTGTGCCCCCGGGGTGCTCTGTGCCCATCTCGGGGTGCCCTGTGCCCAACCCTAGGTGCCTTGTGCCCACTCTGGGGTGCCCTGTGCCCACCCAGGGGTGCTCTGTGCCCACCCAGGGGGCTCTGTGCCCATCTGGGGTGCCCTGTGCCCATTCTGGGGTGCCTTCTGCCCCCCGGGGTGCTCTGTGCCCATCTGGGGGTGCCCTGTGCCCCCGGCAGTGCTCCCCACCCCTGGGTGCCCTGTGCCCACTCTGGGGATTCTCTGTCCCCCCGGGGTGCTCTGTGCCCATCCAGGGGTGCTCTGTGCCCACCAGGGGCTCTGTGCCCATCTGGGGGTGCCCTGTGCCCATTCTGGGGTGCCTTCTGCCCCCCGGGGTGCTCTGTGCCCATCTGGGGGTGCCCTGTGCCCCCGGCCGTGCCCATCCCGCTGTCCCCGCAGGACCCTGTGACTGACGCCCCCGGCCGCCCGCAGCTGAATGGAAAGACTGCAGAAGGTACCGGGGGCTGGGGGGTCGGGGGGGGGACTGGGGGCTCAGAAATAGTTCTGGGGGTCCTGGCAGGGCTCTGGGGGTCCAGAGAAGGTGTTGGGGTGCCCAACAAGATGCTGCGGGTCCAGAGAAGGTTCTGTAGGTCCAGGGAAACATTCTGGGGGTCCGGGGAAAAGTTCTGGGAACACAGAACAAGGTGCTGGGGGTCCGGGCAGGGCTCTGGGGGTCCGGGAAAGGTGTTGGGGTACAGGAAAATGCTGGGGGTGCCGGCAGGATTCTGGGGGTGCCGGCAGGATTCTGGGGGTGCAGACAGGATTCTGGGGGGTGCCGGCAGGGTTCTGGGGGTCCGGGGATGATTCTGGGGTGCAGAAAGCTCGGTAGTGGTCCGAGAAAGGTGCAGAGGGTGCAGAACCGGGTGCTGGGGGTCCGGGAAAGGTTTTGGGGGTCCAGGAGCGATGTTGGGAGCACAGGGAGAGTGCTGGGGGTGCAGGGATGATTCTGGGGGTGCAGGGAAAGGTGCTGGGGTCCTGGGGAGCTCTGCACGCGGGGCTGGTGCCCACGGACACGGAGAGTCGTGGGCTGCTGTTAGCGGGGTCCTCTTCCTCATCTTCTTCTTCCTCCTTTTCCTCCTCCTCTTCTTGTTTTCTTCTTCCTCTTCCTCTTCATCCTCCTCATCCTCATCCTCTTCTTTCTCCTCTTCCTCCTCCTCTTCTTCCTCTTCTTCCTCTTCTTCCTCCTCCTCCTCCTCCTCTTCCTCCTCTTCCTCCTCTTCCTCCTCTTCCTCCTCTTCCTCCTCTTCCTCCTCTCTTCCTCCTCTTCCTCCTCTTCCTCCTCTTCCTCCTCTTCTTCCTCTTCTTCCCTTCTTCCTCCTCTTCCCCTTCCTCTTCCTCCTCATCCCTCCTCCTCTTCTTCCTCCTCCTCTTCTTCTTCTTCCCCTTCTTCTTCTTCTTTTCTTCTTCCTCTTCCTCCTCCTCATCCTCTTCTTCCTCCTCCTCCTCCTCTTCTTCTTCTTCTTCTTTTTCTTCTTCGTCTTCCTCCTCCTCTTCCTCCTCTTCTTCCTCCTGTTCTTCCTCCTCCTCCTCCTCCTCCTCAGCCCCATCTGGTGGCCGCGTGTCCTCCCCGCCCCTGGGCCCCTTCCCGCGCTAAAATCTCTTTTTAAATTTTTTTTAATTATTATTTTTTTATTTTTTAACCCCCCCAGCAGCCACTGACCTCCCCGGGGAGCGTCTGCTCTTCCCGCGGCTCCAGCGTGCCCGGCTCGCCCTCCAGCATCGTGGTGAGACCCCGAAACCCTCGGGGCCGGGGGAGCCCCCCCCGACCCTCCCCATTCCCAAAATCCCCTTTTCCACCCCAAATGCATCCCGAAATCCTCGGGGCCGGGGGTGTCACCCACCCTCACTCCCCAAAATCCCCTTTTCCACCCCAAATAAATCCCTAACCCCTCAGGATCAAGATCTTTTTCCCCTCAAACCCTTCCTGTCCCCAAAATTCCCTTTTCCACCCCAAATAAACCCCTAAACCCCCAGGATCAGCATTTTTTCCCTTCCACTCCCCAAAAATCCCCTTTCCCACCCCAAAATACATCCCTAAATCCCTGGGGGTCAGGATTTATTCTCTTCTAAAATCCCTAAAAATCCCTTTTTCCACCCCAAATAACTCCCTAAACCCCCAGGATCAGCATTTTTTCCCCTTCCCACTCCTCATATTCCCTTTTTCCACCCCAAATAACTCCCTAAACCCCCAGGTATCAGCATTTTTCCCTTCCCACTCCCCAAAATTCCCTTTCCCACCCCAAATAAACCCCTAAATCCCCAGGATCCGGACTTTTCCCCCTTCCCACTCCTCAAATTCCCTTTCCCACTCCAAATAAACCCCTAAACCCACAGGATCAGGATTTTTTCCCCTTCAAACCCTTCCCACTCCCCAAAAATCCCCTTTCCCACCCCAAAATACCTCCCTAAATCCAAAGGGTTGGGATTTATTCTCTTCCAAAATCTCCTTTTCCACCCAAAATAAATCCCTAACCCCTCAGGATCAAGATTTTTTCCCCTTCAAACCCTTCCCATTCCCCAAAATTCCCTTTTCCACCCCAAATAACTCCCTAAAACCCCACGATCAGCATTTTTTCCCTTCCCACTCCCCAAAATTCCCTTTCCACCCCAAATAACTCCCTAAACCCCCACGTATCAGCATTTTTTCCCCTTCCCACTCCTCAAATTTCCTTTTTCCACCCTAAAATAAACCCCTAAACCCACAGGGATCAGGATTTATTCTCCTTCAAACCCTTCCCACTCCCCAAAATCCCTTTTCCACCCCAAATAACTCCCTAAACCCCCAGGTACCAGCATTTTTCCCCTTCCCACTCCTCAAAAATCCCTTTCCCACCCCAAATACCTCCCTAAATCCATGTGATTGGGATTTATTCTCTTCAAAATCCCTTTTTCCACCCCAAATAAACCCCTAAACCCCCAGGATCAGCATTTTTTCCCTTCCCACTCCCCAAAATTCCCTTTCCCACCCCAAATAAACCCCTAAACCCACAGTGATCAGCATTTTTTCCCCTTCCCACTCCTCAAATTCCCTTTTTCCACCCCAAATAAACCCCTAACCCCCAGGATCAGCATTTTTCCCCTTCCCACTCCCCAAAATTCCTTTTCCACCCCAAATAACACCCTAAATCCCCCAGGATCAGCATTTTTTCCCCTTCCCACTCCTCAAATTTCCTTTTTCCACCCCAAAATACCTCCCTAAATCCAAAGGGTTGGGATTTATTCTCTTCCAAAATCCCTTTTTCCACCCCAAATAACACCCTAACCCCCAGGATCAGCATTTTTTCCCCTTCCCACTCCCCAAAATTCCCTTTCCCACCCCAAATAAACCCCTAAACCCACAGTGATCAGCATTTTTTCCCCTTCCCACTCCCCAAAAATCCCTTTTTCCACCCCAAATAAACCCCTAAACCCCCACGTATCAGCATTTTTTCCCCTTCCCACTCCCCAAATTCCCTTTTTCCACCCCAAATAATTTTTTTTTTCCTTTTGCTGCCAGGCCAGGATGGACAACGAGGTGCTGGGCTACAAGGACCTGGCTGCCCTCCCCAAGGACAAGGCGATCCTGGACATCGAGCGGCCCGACCTGATGATCTACGAGCCGCACTTCAGCTACTCGCTGCTGGAGCACGCCGAGGCGCCCCGCAGCAGGGAGGTGGGGAGAAATTTGGGGTTTTTTTGGGGAAAAAAAATTTAAAAAATTTTATTTGGATGGAAGGATGGCAGAAATGGGGCTTAAAAATAGTTAAAATTGCTAAAAATAGCGAAATTTATTCATAAAAATAGCGAAATTTATTCATAATAATATCTAAAATGATTCCTAAAAATATCAAAAATTATTCATAAAAATATCTAAAATGATTCCTAAAAATATCTAAAATTATTCATAAAAATATCTAAAATGATTCCTAAAAATACCTAAAATGATTCCTAAAAATATCTAAAATTATTCATAAAAATATCGAAAATGATTCCTGAAAATATCAAAAATTATTCATAAAAATATCAAAAATTATTCCTGAAAATATCTAAAATTATTCCTGAAAATATCTAAAATTATTCCTTAAAATATCTAAAATTATTCATAAAAATATAAAAATTATTCCTAAAAATATCAAAAATTATTCCTAAAAATATCTAAAATTATTCTTAAAAATATCTAAAATTATTCCTAAAAATATCAAAAATTATTCCTAAAAATATCTAAAATTATTCATAACAATATCTAAAATTATTCATAAAAATATAAAAAATTGTTGATAAAAGTATCTAAAATTGTTCATCAAAGTTTCTAAAATGATTCATAAAATATAAAAAAAATATTCCTAAAAAATCCAAAATTATTCATAAAAATATCTAAAATTCCTAAAAATATCCCGCAGCAGGGAGGTCGGGAGAAATTTGGGGTTTTTTTGGGGAAAAAAAATTTAAAAAATTTTATTTGGATGGAAGGATGGCAGAAATGGGGATGTTGGAGTAAAATCATGGCTTAAAAAGAGTTAAAATTGCTAAAAATAGCGAAATTTATTCATAAAAATCTCAAAAATGATTCAAAAAATATCAAAAATTATTACTAAAAATATAAAAATTTATTCATAAAAATATCTAAAATTATTCCTAAAAATATCAAAAATTATTCATAAAAATATCTAAAATTATTCATAAAAATATCTAAAATTATTCCTGAAAATATCTAAAATTATTCCTAAAAATATCTAAAATTATTCCTTAAAATATCTAAAATTATTCCTTAAAATATCTAAAATTATTCATAAAAATATCTAGTTATTTCTAAATATATCAAAAATTATTCCTAAAAATATAAAAATTTATTCTTAAAAATATCTAAAATTATTCCTAAAAATATCTCAAATTATTCATAATAATATCTAAAATTATTCCTAAAAATACCTAAAATTACTCATAAAAATATCTAAAATTATTCATAAAAATATCTAAAATGATTCCTGAAAATATCCCGCAGCAGGGAGGTCGGGAGAAATTTGGGGTTTTTTGGGGAAAAAAAATTTTATTTGGATGGAAGGATGGCAGAAATGGGGATGTTGGAGTAAAATCGCGGCTTAAAAAGAGTTAAAATTGCTAAAAATATCTAAAATTATTCCTAAAAATATCTAAAATGATTCCTGAAAATATCAAAAATTATTACTAAAAATATAAAAATTTATTCATAAAAATATCTAAAATTATTCCTAAAAATATCAAAAATTATTCATAAAAATATCTAAAATTATTCCTAAAGATATCAAAAATTATTCTTAAAAATATCTAAAATGATTCCTGAAAATATCCCGCAGCAGGAAGGTCGGAGGAAAATTTGGGGTTTTTTTGGGGAAAAAAAATTTAAAAAATTTTATTTGGATGGAAGGATGGCAGAAATGCGGCTTAAAAATAGTTAAAATTGCCAAAAATAGCGAAATTTATCCATAAAAATAGCGAAATTTATTCATAATAATATCTAAAATGATTCCTAAAAATATCAAAAATTATTCATAAAAATATCTAAAATGATTCCTAAAAATATCTAAAATTATTCATAAAAATATCTAAAATGATTCCTAAAAATACCTAAAATGATTCCTAAAAATATCTAAAATTATTCATAAAAATATCGAAAATGATTCCTGAAAATATCAAAAATTATTCATAAAAATATCAAAAATTATTCCTGAAAATATCTAAAATTATTCCTGAAAATATCTAAAATTATTCCTTAAAATATCTAAAATTATTCATAAAAATATAAAAATTATTCCTAAAAATATCAAAAATTATTCCTAAAAATATCTAAAATTATTCTTAAAAATATCTAAAATTATTCCTAAAAATATCAAAAATTATTCCTAAAAATATCTAAAATTATTCATAACAATATCTAAAATTATTCATAAAAATATAAAAAATTGTTGATAAAAGTATCTAAAATTGTTCATCAAAGTTTCTAAAATGATTCATAAAATATAAAAAAAATATTCCTAAAAATATCCAAAATTATTCATAAAAATATCTAAAATTCCTAAAAATATCCCGCAGCAGGGAGGTCGGGAGAAATTTGGGGTTTTTTTGGGGAAAAAAAATTTAAAAAATTTTATTTGGATGGAAGGATGGCAGAAATGGGGATGTTGGAGTAAAATCGCGGCTTAAAAAGAGTTAAAATTGCTACAAATAGCGAAATTTATTCATAAAAATAGCTAAAATGATTCCTGAAAATATCAAAAATTATTACTAAAAATATAAAAATTTATTCATAAAAATATCTAAAATTATTCCTAAAAATATCAAAAATTATTCATAAAAATATCTAAAATTATTCCTAAAGATATCAAAAATTATTCTTAAAAATATCTAAAATGATTCCTGAAAATATCCCGCAGCAGGGAGGTCAGGGAGAAATTTGGGGTTTTTTTGGGGAAAAAAAATTTAAAAAATTTTATTTGGATGGAAGGATGGCAGAAATGGGGATGTTGGAGTAAAATCGCGGCTTAAAAAGAGTTAAAATTGCTAAAAATATCTAAAATTATTCCTAAAAATATCTAAAATTATTCATAAAAATATCAAAAATGATTCAAAAAATATCAAAAATTATTCATAAAAATATAAAAAATTATTCTTAAAAATATCAAAAATTATTCCTAAAAATATCTCAAATTATTCATAAAAATATCTAAAATGATTCCTGAAAATATCCCGCAGCAGGGAGGTCGGGAGAAATTTGGGGTTTTTTGGGGAAAAAAAATTTTATTTGGATGGAAGGATGGCAGAAATTGCGAGTAAAATCGTGGCTTAAAAATAGTTAAAATTGCTAAAAATAGCGAAATTTATTCATAAAAATAGCTAAAATGATTCCTGAAAATATCAAAAATTATTCATAAAAATATCTAAAATTATTCCTGAAAATATCTAAAATTATTCCTGAAAATATCTAAAATGATTCCTAAAAATATCTAAAATTATTCATAAAAATATCTAAAATGATTCCTAAAAATACCTAAAATGATTCCTAAAAATATCTAAAATTATTCATAAAAATATCGAAAATGATTCCTGAAAATATCAAAAATTATTCATAAAAATATCAAAAATTATTCCTAAAAATATCTAAAATTATTCCTGAAAATATCTAAAATTATTCCTTAAAATATCTAAAATTATTCATAAAAATATAAAAATTATTCCTAAAAATATCAAAAATTATTCCTAAAAATATCTAAAATTATTCTTAAAAATATCTAAAATTATTCCTAAAAATATCAAAAATTATTCCTAAAAATATCTAAAATTATTCATAACAATATCTAAAATTATTCATAAAAATATAAAAAATTGTTGATAAAAGTATCTAAAATTGTTCATCAAAGTTTCTAAAATGATTCATAAAATATAAAAAAAATATTCCTAAAAATATCCAAAATTATTCATAAAAATATCTAAAATTCCTAAAAATATCCCGCAGCAGGGAGGTCGGGAGAAATTTGGGGTTTTTTTGGGGAAAAAAAATTTAAAAAATTTTATTTGGATGGAAGGATGGCAGAAATGGGGATGTTGGAGTAAAATCGTGGCTTAAAAATAGTTAAAATTGCTAAAAATAGCGAAATTTATTCATAAAAATAGCTAAAATGATTCCTGAAAATATCAAAAATTATTCTTAAAAATATCTAAAATTATTCCTAAAAATATCTCAAATTATTCATAAAAATATCTAAAATTATTCCTAAAGATATCTAAAATTATTCATAATAATATCTAAAATTATTCCTAAAAATATCAAAAATTATTACTAAAAATATAAAAATTTATTCATAAAAATATCTAAAATTATTTCTTAAAATATCAAAAATTATTCATAAAAATATCTAAAATGATTCCTAAAAATACCTAAAATGATTCCTAAAAATATCTAAAATTATTCATAAAAATATCTAAAATGATTCCTGAAAATATCCCGCAGCAGGAAGGTCGGAGGAAAATTTGGGGTTTTTTTGGGGAAAAAAAATTTTAAAAATTTTATTTGGATGGAAGGATGGCAGAAATGGGGCTTAAAAATAGTTAAAATTGCCAAAAATAGCGAAATTTATCCATAAAAATAGCTAAAATTATTCCTTAAAATATCTAAATATTTCCCTAAAAATATCTAAATATTTCCCTAAAAAAATTATTCTTAAAAATATCAAAAATTATTCATAAAAATATAAAAAATTTTTCTTAAAAATATCTAAAATTATTCCTAAAAATATCTCAAATTATTCATAAAAATATCTAAAATTATTCCTAAAGATATCTAAAATTATTCATAATAATATCTAAAATTATTCCTAAAAATATCTAAAATTATTCCTAAAAATATAAAAAATTATTCTTAAAAATACCTAAAATTACTCTTAAAAATATCTAAAATTATTCCTAAAAATATCTAAAATTATTCCTAAAAATACCTAAAATGATTCCTAAAAATACAAAAAATTATTCCTAAAAATATCTAAAATTAATCCTAAAAATATCTAAAATTATTCCTAAAAATATGTAAAATTAATCCTAAAAATATCTAAAATTATTCATAAAAATATAAGAATTTATTCATAAAAATACCTAAAATTATTCCTAAAAATATCTAAAATTAATCCTAAAAATATCTAAAATTATTCCTAAAAATATCTAAAATTAATCCTAAAAATATCTAAAATTATTCCTAAAAATATGTAAAATTAATCCTAAAAATATCTAAAATTATTCCTAAAAATATAAAAAATTATTCTTAAAAATATCTAAAATTATTCCTAAAAGTATCTAAAATTCATTAAAATTCACCATAGTTCTGAAGGTCATTAAAATTGTTAAAATTAATTTTTTAAATGGTAAAACGAGTTTAATTCTCGTCTTTGCAGCGCTCCTGTCTCCCAAATCCATGTCTCCGCCTCCGTCCCCAGAGGTGAGGGCGGGGAATTTGGGGAGGGGCGGGGATTTGGGAGGGGCGGGGAATTTGGTGAGGGGGAGGGAAATTTGGGGAGAGGGGCGGGGATTTGGGGAGGGAATTTGGGGAAGGGGGCGGGAATTTGGGGAGAGGGGAGGGAATTTGGGGAGAGGGGCGGGAATTTGGGGAGGGGCGGGAATTTGGGGAGAGGGGAGGGAATTTGGGAGGGGAATTTGGGGAAGGGGGCGGGAATTTGGGGAGAGGGGAGGGGAATTTGGGAAGGGGGGAGGGGAATTTGGGGAGGGGCGGGAATTTGGGGAGAGGGGAGGGGAATTTGGGGAGGGGCGGGGAATTTGGGGAGAGGGGCGGGAATTTGGGGAGAGGGGCGGGGAATTTGGGGAGGGAATTTGGGGAGAGGAGGGAATTTGGGGAGAGGGCGGGGGATTTGGGGGCGGGGAATTTGGGGAAGGGGCGGGGAATTTGGGGAGGGGGGCGGGAATTTGGGGAGAGAGGAGGGAATTTGGGGCGGGGCGGGGAATTTGGGGAGAGGGCGGGAATTTTGGGAGGGGCGGGAATTTGGGGAAAGGGGAGGGGAATTTGGGGGCGGGGAATTTGGGGCGGGGAATTTGGGGAAGGGGCGGGGGAATTTGGGAGGGCGGGGAATTTAGGGAGGGGGAGGGAATTTGGGAAGGGGCGGGAATTTGGGGAATTTGGGGAGAGGGGCGGGGAATTTGGGGGAGAGGGCGGGGAATTTGGGTAGGGGGCGGGAATTTGAGGAGAGGGGCGGGGAATTTGGGGAGGGGCGGGAATTTGGGGCGGAGGCGGGAATTTGGGGAGAGGGGCGGGGATTTGGGGAGGGGTGGGGAATTTGGGGCGGAGGCGGGGAATTTGGGGCGGAGGCGGGGAATTTGGGAGAGGGGCGGGAATTTGGGGAGAGGGGAATTTGGGGAGAGGGCGGGGATTTGGGGAGGGGCGGGGAATTTGGGGCGGGGCGGGGAATTTGGGAGGGGGCGGGGAATTCGGGGGAGAGGGGCGGGGAATTTGGGGAGAAGGGCGGGGGATTTGGGGCGGGAATTTGGGGAAGGGGCGGGGGATTTGGGGAGAGGGGCGGGAATTTGGGGCGGGAATTTGGGGAGGGGCGGGGAATTTGGTGAGGGGAGGGAAATTTGGGGAGAGGGGCGGGGATTTGGGGAGGGAATTTGGGGAAGGGGGGCGGGGATTTGGGGAGAGGGGAGGGAATTTGGGGAGGGGGAGGGAATTTGGGGAGGGGCGGGGAATTTGGGGAGAGGGGCGGGAATTTGGGGAGAGGGGCGGGGAATTTGAGGAGAGGGGCGGGAATTTGGGGGAGAGGGGCGGGGGAATTTGGGGAGGGGAATTTGGGGAAGGGGGCGGGAATTTGGGGAGGGCGGGGAATCTGGGGAGAGGGCGGGAATTTGGGGAGGGGCGGGGATTTGGGAGAGGGGCGGGGAATTTGGGAGGGGAATTTGGGGGAAGGGGGCGGGAATTTGGGGAGAGGGGCGGGAATTTAGGGAGGGGGAGGGGAATTTGGGGTGGGGCGGGAATTTGGGGCAGGGGGTGGTGAATTTGGGGCGGGGGCCCGGAATTTGGGGCGGGGTCTGGCTGACGGCTCCGGGGGTCCCGCAGGTGGTCCGGGAGTGGCCCGAGAGCCGCGCCCCGAGCGGCCCTGCCCCGCCCCCCGCGCCCGGCGGCGACCCCGCCCGCAGCGGCGTGCAGCACTTCCACCGGCCCGGTACGGCCCCAAATCCCGAAATTCTGCTGTCCCGGAACAGCCCCCAACCCAAAATCCCGAAATTGTACTGTCCCAGAACAGCCCCCAACCCAAAATCCCAAAATTCTCCTGACCCGGTACGGCCCCCAACCCAAAATCCCGAAATTACACCGGCCCGGTACGGCCCGGCCCAAAAATCCCGAAATTCTATTGTACCGGTACCACCCCCAACCCAAAATTCCACCAGCCCGGTATGGCCCCAAAATCCCAAAATTCCACTGGCCCAGTACAGCCCCGCCCCAAAATCCCAAAATTCTACTGACCCGGTACCGCCTCCACCCCAAAATCCAGAAATTCTATTGTACCGGTATGGCCCCGCCCAAAATCCCAAAATTCCATCAGTCTGGTACCCAATGCAATGAGCTCCCATCCCCAACCCCATAAACTCCCAGCCCCATAAACTCCCATCCCCATGAGCTCCACCCCACAATCTCCCACTCCCAACCCCATAAACTCCCAATCCCATGAGCTCCCGATCCCATGAGCTTTCATTCCCACAAATTCCCAACCTGAATTCCATGAACTCTCATCCCCAACCCCATAAACTCTTAACCCCATAAACTCCCAACCCCATAAACTCCCAACCCCATAAACTCCCAGCCCCATGAGCTCCCACCCCGCGATCTCCCACCCCCGACCCCAAACCCGTTTTTCCCCCCAGAGACCGACACGACAGATCTCAACATTTTATTCCCACAAATTCCCATCCCCAACCCCATAAACCCGCAATCCCATAAACTCCCAATCCCATGAGCTCCCGATCCCGTGAGTTTTCATTCCCACAAATTCCCATCCCCAATCCCACAATCTCCCACCCCCAACCCCATAAACTCCCAACCCCATAAACTCTTAACCCCATAAACTCTTAACCCCATAAACCCCCAACCCCATAACCTGCCAGCCCCACGAGCTCCCACCCCGCAGTCTCCCAACCCCAAACCCGTTTTTCCCCCCAGAGACCGACACGACAGATCTCAACATTTCATTCCCACAAATTCCCATCCCCAACCCCATAAACTCCCAACCCCATAAACCCCCAGCCCCATAAACTCCCAATCCCATAAACTCCCAATCCCATGAGCTCCCGATCCCATGAGCTTTCATTCCCAGAAATTCCCAACCTGAATTCCATGAACTCTCATCCCCAACCCCATAAACTCCCAACCCCATAAACCCCCAACCCCATAAACCCCCAGCCCCACGAGCTCCCTCCCGCAATCTCCCAACCCCAAACCCGTTTTTCCCCCAGAGACCGACACGACAGATCTCAACATTTCATTCCCACAAATTCCCATCCCCAACCCCATAAATCCCCAACCCCATAAACTCCCAACCCCATAAACCCCCAACCCCATAACCTGCCAGCCCCACGAGCTCCCACCCCGCAATCTCCCATTCCTAACCCCATAAACTCCCAATCCCATAAACTCCCAATCCCATGAGCTCCCGATCCCATGAGCTTTCATTCCCACAAATTCCCAACCCGAATTCCATGAACTCCCATCCCCAACCCCATAAACTCTTAACCCCATAAACTCCCAGCCCCATAAACTCTTAACCCCATAAACTCCCAACCCCATAAACTCTTATCCCAATGATCTCCCATTTCCAATCCCATGAGCTCCCGACCCCGTGAGCTTTCATTCCCACAAATTCCCAACCCCAATCCCATGAGCTCCCATCCCCAACCCCATAAACTCTTAACCCCATAAACTCTTAACCCCATAAACTCCTAATCCCATAAACTCCCAGCCCCACGAGCTCCCATCTCCCATCCCCAACCCCAAACCCGTTTTTCCCCCCAGAGACCGACACGACGGATCTCAACATTTACAAGAAGCCGCCGATCTACCGCCAGAAAGGTGCGCGCGGGGCCGGGGGAGGCTCTATCCCATGGGATCGGCAGTCCCGGCATTGCCCCGCCTGACCCCCCGCGCCCCCCACCCCAGAGCACCACCCCAGCGCCCACCACGGCAAACATCTCATCGAGGACCTGATCATCGAATCCTCCAAATTCCCGGCGGCGCAGCCCCCGGATCCCAACCAGCCCGCCAAGATCGAGACCGACTACTGGCCCTGCCCGCCCTCCCTGGCCGTCGTGGGTAGGTGGCACCGGGGGGATTCCCTCCCGGAGACCCCCGCAGGGCTGGGAATTTCGGGAATGCCGCTTTTCCCCGCAGAGACGGAGTGGAGGAGGCGGATGGCGTCCAAGCGGGGCGAGGAGGAGGATGAGGATCTGTCGGAGGAGATGAAGAACCTGCGGGAGCTGCAGCGGCAGGAGCTCAGCAAGGTGCGGGCGGGGGGCGGCTCCGGGGGTCGGGGGCGCGCCGGGGCCGGTCCGATGGCGGGGATTTGTCCCCAGGTCACCTCCAACCTCGGGAAGCTGATCCTGAAGGAGGAGATGGAGAAATCGCTGCCGATCCGCCGGAAAACGCGCTCGCTGCCCGACCGGACGCCGTTCCACACGTGTGAGCGGGGCGGCCCTGCCGAGCCGAACGGCCCCTGAACCCCAAATCCTGCACACCCCGAATCCCGAGTGCACACCCCAAATCCTGCCGGAGCCCCCGAACCCCCGATCCTGCCCGCGCCCCCGAACCCCCAATCCTGCCGGAGCCCCCGAACCCCCAAATCCTGCCGGACCCCGAATCCCGAGTGCACACCCCAAATCCTGCCCGAGCCCCCGAACCCCAAATCCTGCGCGAGCCCCCCAAATCCTGCCCGAGGCCCCGAACCCCGAATCCTGCCGGAGCTCCCCCTGTAACCCGCGAAATCCTGCCGGAGCCCCCCGAACCCCCAATCCTGCCTGAGAATCCCGAACCCCAAATCCTGCCCGAGCCCCCCGAACCCCCCAAATCCAGAGTGCACACCCCAAATCCTGCCTGTACCCCCCCTCCATCCCCCAAATCCCACCTGCACATCCCAAATCCCACCTGTACATCCCAAATCCCGCCTGTACATCCCAAATCTCACCTGCACATCCCAAATCTCACCTGCACATCCCAAATCCCACCTGCACATCCGAAATCCTGCCTGTACATCCCAAATCTCACCTGCACATCCCAAATCCCGCCTGCACATCCCAAATCCCACCTGCACATCCCAAATCCTGCCTGCACATCCCAAATCCCACCTGTCCATCCCAAATCCCACCTGTACATCCCAAATCCTGCCTGTACCCCCCTCCATCCCCCAAATCTCACCTGTACATCCCAAATCTCACCTGCTCATCCCAAATCCCCCTGCCCATCCCAAATCCCACCTGCCCATCCCAAATCTCCCTGTACATCCCAAATCCCACCTGCCCATCCCAAATCTCACCTGCCCATCCCAAATCCCCCCTGCCCATCCCAAATCTGGACGCTCTCTCTCCAGCTCTCCACACGAGCTCCAAGAGCTCCTCCCTCCCCGCCTCGGGCCGGAGCACGCTCACCCGGGTAAGGGGCTGCGCCCGAACCCCGCCCTGCCAGGGCACCCCAAATCCGCCCGGGGGTTGGGGGGACCCTTCTGACCGTGTCCGTGTCCCCCCGCCCTGCCAGGGCACCCCAAATCCGCCCCGGGGCTTGGGGAGACCCCTGTGACCGTGTCTGTGTCCCCCCGCCCTGCCAGGGCACCCCAAATCCGCCCGGGGGCTTGGGGTGACCCCTCTGACCGTGTCCGTGTCCCCCCACCCTGCTCAGGTTTTGGGGTGCCTTCTGTGACCCTGTCCTTGTTCCCCCACCCTCCCGGGTCACCCCAAATCCCCGCTGAGGTTTTGGGGTGCCCCGTGACCCTGTCCCTGTCCCCCACCCTGCCCGGGTCACCCCCAGCCCACTCAGGTTTTTGGGGTGACCCCCATGACCCTGTCCCTGTCCCCCCACCCTGCTGGGTCACCCCAAATCCCCGCTCGGTTTTGGGGTGCCCCGTGACCCTGTCCCTGTCCCCTCACCCTGCTCAGGTTTTGGGGTGCCCCGTGACCCTGTCCCTGTCCCCCAACCTGCTCAGGTTTTTGGGGTGCCCCGTGACCCTGTCCTTGTTCCCCACCCTCCCGGGTCACCCCCACCCCGCTTGGTTTCGGGGTGCCCCGTGACCTGGCCGTGTCCCCGCACCCTGGCGGGTCACCCCGCACCCCGCTCGGTTTTTGGGGTGCCCCGTGACCCTGTCCTGTCCCCGCAGCTGCAGTCGGCAGAGTTCGGCTCGGCGGGGAGCGACAAGGGCGGCCCTGGTGCGGAGCGGGGCGGGGCGGGGGGCGGGAACTGGGGAGTCCCTGGGGGTCTGGGGTGTCCCTGCGGGTCTGGGGGTGTCCCTGGAGATGTGGGGGTGTCCCTGGGAGATATGGGGGTGTCCTGGAGATATGGGGGTGTCCTGGAGATGTGGGGGCGTCTCTGGAGATGTGGGGGTGTCCCTGGGGGTGTGGGGTGTCCCTCGAGATGTGGGGGTGTCTCTGGAGATATCGGGGTGTCCCTGGGGATGTGGGGGTGTCCTGAAAGAATTCTGGAATATCCTGGAGATGTGGGGGTGTCCGAGGGATGTGGGGGTGTCCCTGGGAGTGTGGGGGTGTCCCTCGAGATATCGGGGTGTCCTTGGGAGTGTGGGAGTGTCCCTGGAGATCTGGGGGTGTCCCTGGAGATGTGGGGGTGTCCTGGAGATGTGGGGGTGTCCCTGGGGATATCGGGGTGTCCCTGGGAGTGTGGGGGTGTCCTGGAGGGATTCTGGAATATCCTGGAGATGTGGGGGTGTCCTGGAGATGTGGGGGTGTCCTGGAGATGTGGGGGTGTCCCTGGGGTGTGGGGGTGTCCCTGGAGATGTGGGGGTGTCCTGGAGATGTGGGGGTGTCCCTGGGGTGTGGGGGTGTCCCTGGAGATGTGGGGGTGTCCCAGGGGATGTGGGGGTGTCCCAGGGGATGTCCCTGGGAATTCGGGGGTTTCCCGGCAGATTTAGGGGTGTCCCCCGGCCTGGGGGAGGGGCTCAGCAGGAATGTGGGGGTGCCCAGGCTGAGCCCCCTCTCTCCGCCCAGCCCTGCAGGTAAGCGCTCACCTGGCCGCGCCCCCCGACAGCGAGACGGTGACGTACGGGGGGGGGGGATGGGCACGGGACCACCCTGAGGGGGGGGGGAGGGAAGTCCGGCAGCCCTGACCTTCCCCCCGCCCCGGGTGGGACAATCCGCGTTTTGGGGGCCGGGCTGACCGCGGCTCTGCCCCCCAGAACGGGCAGCGCGGGCGCATGGACCGGGGGAACTCGCTGCCCAGCATGCTGGAGCAGAAGGTCAGCGGGGCGGGGGTCGGGGGGCTCGGGGGGCTCGGGGGCTTGGGGGCTCGGGGGAGTTTGAGGGGATTTGGGGGGTTGAGGGGCTCGGGGGATTTGGGGGGCTCGGGAGGGTTTGGAGGTTTGGGGGCTCTGAGGATTTGGGGGGTTTGGGGGCTTGGGGGCTCGGAGGGTTTGGGGGGGCTTGGGGGATTTGGGGGGCTTCGGGGGGCTTGGGGGGCTCGGGGGAATTCGTGGGGCTCGGGGGATTCGGGAGTTTGGTGGGTTTGGGGCGTTTGGGGTACTCGGGGGTCCCGGGGGTCTCTCAGGGGTCTCTCAGGGGTCTCGGGGGTCTCTCGGGGGTCCCGGGTGTCTCTCGGGGGTCCCGGGGGTCCCGGGGGTCTCTCGGGTCTCTCGGGTGTCCCGGGGGTCCCGGGGTCTCCCAGCCGCGTGCCGTTTCTGGCAGATTTACCCGTACGAGGCGCTGATGGTGACGAACCGCGGGCGGGTGAAGCTCCCGCCGGGCGTGGACCGGACCCGGCTGGAGGTTCGGGGGGCTGGGCGGGTTTTGGGGGGCTGGGCTGGGTTTGGGGGGCTGGGCCGGGTTCGGGGGGCTGGGCGGGTTTTGGGGGGCTGGGCTGGGTTTGGGGGCTGTGCTGGGTTTGGGGGGGCTGGGGAGGGTTTGGGGGGCTGTGCCGGGTTCGAGGGGCTGTGCTGGGTTTGGGGGGCTGGGGCGGGTCTGGGGGGGCTCTGCTGGGTTTGGGGGGCTGGGGCGGGTCTGGGGGCTGTGCCGGGTTCGAGGGGCTGTGCTGGGTTTGGGGGGCTGGGGCGGGTTTGGGAGGCCTGTACCACACTCGGGGGGCTGTACGAGACTCCGGGGGTGCTGTGTTGGGTTTGGGGGGCTATGTTGGGTTTCAGGGTGCTGTGTTCGGTTCGGGGTGCTGTCCCCACTCGGGGGGGGGCTATGTTGGGTTTGGGGGGCTGTCCCAGGATCAGGGGGCTCTGTTGGTTTCGGGGGTGCTGTGCCGGGTTTGGGGTGCTGTCCCCACTCGGGGGGCTATATTGGGTTTGGGGGGCTATATTGGGTTCGGGGGTGCTGTGCCGGGTTCGGGGGTGCTGTGCCGAGTTTGGGGTGCTGTCCCCACTCGGGGGGCTCTGTTGGGTTTGGGGGTGCTGTGCCGGGCTCGGGGGGCTCTGTTGGTTTCGGGGGTGCTGTGCCGAGTTTGGGGGTGCTGTCCCCACTCGGGGGTCTCCCCACACTCCCCACCCCCCAGCGCCACCTGTCCCCGCGGATTTCCTGCGGGCGTTCGAGATGCCGCCGGAGGAGTTCGCCAAGCTGGCGCTGTGGAAGCGCAACGAGCTGAAGAAGAAAGCGTTCCTCTTCTGACCCCCGCCCGCTCTTTTTGGGGTCCCCCCTTTTATCCCCCAAAATCTGCCCCCCCCCTGCAGGGGATGAGGCTGGGGCGGGCTCGAACCTGCCCCGGGGCAGGAGGGGGGAGTTTAGGGGGTCTTTGTGCCCCCAGGAATGTGCCTGGCTCTGCTTCACCCGGCTGGGGGGTCCCCAGCCCCCCAAAGTGCCCCCCGAGGTTTTGGGGGCCGACACTGCCAGACCGATGTTCCCCGGGCACGAATCCCGCCTCGCCCCCCCCGCAGCCCCCCCAAATTTGTGCCCCCGGTCCCCCCTGTGCCAGGACACGCCCCTCCCCCGCAGCCCCCCAAATTTGTGCCCCCGGTCCCCCCTGTGCCAGGACACGCCCCTCCCCCCGCAGCCCCCCAAATTTGTGCCCCCGGCCCCCTGTGCCAGGACACGCCCCTCCCCCCCCGGGCTGGGCGGGGCGGCAGATTTGGGGTGAGGGGGTCCCCGTGCATTGCCTGCTGCGGGTGTGGGGGGGCGCGCGGGGGGATTTTGGGGTACAGGAGAGCACTGGGGCAATTTTGGGGTACAGGAGAGCACTGGGGCAATTTTGGGGGACAAAGAGGACACTGGGGCGATTTTGGGGTACAAGAGGGCACTGGAGTGATAATTTTGGGGTACAGGAGAGCACTGGGGCGATTTTGGGGTACAGGAGAGCACTGGAGTGAGAATTTTGGGGTACAGGAGAACATCAGGGCGATTTTGGGGTACAAGAGAGCACTGGAGCGATAATTTCGGGGTACAGGAGAGCACTGGGGGCTATTTTTGGGGTACAGGACGACACTGGAATGAGAATTTTGGGGTACAAGAGGACACTGCGGCGATTTTGGGGTACAGGAGAGCACTGGAGTGAGAATTTTGGGGTACAGGAGAGCACTGGGGCGATTTTGGGGTACAGGAAAACACTGAGACGATAATTTCGGGGTACAGGAGAGCCCCGAACCCCTCACACCGGACCCCCTTCCCTCCCCCCTCCCCCCCCGCACACATTTTGGGCAGGACCCCTCCCCCCACCCCCCACGCTCCCCGTTTTTGTTCCCAGCCACTTTCCAGCCGCTTTTTTTTCTTTTTTTTTTTGGATGTAAAGAATGTAATTTATCGGGAATTCACTGGCCCATTCTTGCCTTTCACTGCTACAAATCTATAAATATATAAATATAAATATGGGTTGTTTTGGGACTGGACTAAAGTGGTTCACTTGGATTTTTGTTAGAGTTTATTTTAGTTGCTGGTGTTGGAGAATCCTCGTGAGAGTGAATTTTTTTTTTTTTTTTTTGCTTATAAATTAAAGGTGAAATGGCTTTATCCAGCCTGGATCCGCAGTGTTGATTCCCCAAAAATCCTCCAAAAATCTTCCAAAAATCCCTCAAAAAGTCCCCCAAAATCCCTCAAAAATCCTTCCAAAAATCCCCCAAAAATCTTCCAAAAATCCTCCAAAAATCCTCCAAAAATCTTCCAGAAATCCTCCAAAAATCCCTCAAAAATCCCCCAAAAAATCCCGTAAAAATCCCCCAAAAATCTTCCCGAAATTCCCAAAAATCTTCCCAAAAATCCCTTAAAAATCCCCAAAAAATCCCTTAAAAATTCCCCAAAATCCCTCAAAAATCCCTCAAAAATCCTCAAAAATACCCCAAAAATACCCCAAAAATCCCCCCAAAAATCCTTCAAAAATCCTCCAAAATCCTCTAAAAAATCCCTCAAAAATCCTTAAAAATCCCCCAAAAATCCCTCAAAATCCTTCCAAAAATCCCCCCTAAAATCTTGCAGAAATCCCCCAAAAATCTTCCAGAAATCCCTCAAAAGTACCCCAAAAATCCTCCAAAAATCCTTCCAAAATCCCCCAAAATTCCCTCAAAAATCCCCCAAAAATCCCTCAAAAATCCTTCTAAATCCCCCAAAATCCCTTAAAAATCCCCCCAAAAATCCTTCAAAAATCCCCCAAAAATCTTGCAGAAATCCGCCAAAAATCTTCCAGAAATCCCTCAAAAATCCCTTAAAAATCCCTCAAAAATCCCCCAAAAATACCCCAAAAATACCCCAAAAATCCCTCAAAAATCCCTTAAAACCCCTCAAAAATTCTATAAAAATCCCCCAAAATCCCCCAAGCCCCCCGAAAACCGGCCGGACCCGCGGCCGCGCCGCGTCCCCGCGCGGTCCCTGCAGGTGGCGCTGCTGCTCCGCGGAGGGTGCGGAGCGTTCCCCGCCTTCCTCCCGCCCCGGCCGGGCAGCGCCGGGGCCCGCGGGCGTGTGCGAGCCGAGCCGGGCCGGGACAGCTGCAGCGGCCCCGGTGCCGGCCCCATCCCGGTCCCGGCCCCGACCCCCATTCCCACCCAAATCCCGGCCCCGACCCCCATCCTGATCCAAATCCCGGCCCCGACCCCCATTCCCACCCAAATCCCGGCCCCGATCCCCATCCTGATCCAAATCCCGGCCCCGACCCCCATCCTGATCCAAATCCCGACCCCGACCCCAATCCCGACCCCACTCGCGATCCTGATCCCAATCCCGATCTAAATCCCCACCCCGATCCCCATCCTGATCCAAATCCCGACCCTGAACCCGCCCCCATCCTGAACCTGACCCCAATCGCGATCCTGATCCCAACTCCGATCTAAATCCTGTCCCGATCCCGATCCCCACCCCAATCCCGACCCTGAACCCGCCCCCGACCCCAATCGCGATCCTGATCCCAATCCCGATTCAAATCCCCACCCCGATCCCCATCCTGGCCCCGATCCCAATCTCGATCCCCGTCCTGATCCCGATCCGAATCCCGACCCCAATCCCGCCCCCAATCCCGCCCCCGATCCCGATCGCGATCCCGATCCCAATTCCGATCTAAATCCCCACCCCGATCCCATCCTGGTCCAAATCCCGATCCCGATCCCGACCCCAGTCTCGATCCCCGTCCTGGTCCCGATCCCAATCCCGACCCCAAACCCGATCCCGATCCCAATTCCGATCCAAATCCCCGCCCCGATCCCCATCCTGTCCCAATCCCGACCCCAATCCCGACCCCAATCCCGACCCCAATCCCGACCCCGACCCCAATCCCGACCCTGACCCCGGCCCCGACCCCGGCGCGATGTGACGCTCCCGCACCATGTCCCGGCAGCGAGGTACGGGGGCTCCAAAGGGGGACAAACCTAAAAAAAGGGGGGGGAAAGAGGGTTCGGTGTGTGGGGGTGCCCACGAGAGTGTGGGGTGACCGTGGGAGGGAAAAGGGGTTCGGGTGAAAAAGAGGCGCTGGGAGGTGCGGGGGGCTGCGGGATGGGATGAACCTGAGGGGCCGAGGAGGGACGGGGTGTCCCCCGACATTGGGGGCCCTGGCAGGGTGGGGAGGGGCACAGAGGGTGGGGAGGGGCCCAGCGCCCCTTCCAGCGCCCCCCCAGCGGCAATTTGGGGGTGCGGGAGCCGCGGGGGGAGCGTCCCCACCCTGCAGCCGTGGCCTGGAGCCTCCGCACATGACGAGTCACGCTGCGGCTCCTCTGAGTCATCCCTGGGCCGGAGCCACGCGCGGGGTCCCGCGGGTCACCCCCACATCGCCGCACCCCCAAATGCGCGCGTCCAACCCCGCATGGCACCCCTGAGTCCTTCCTCCTCCTCCTCCTCCCCCGCGAGCATGAGGATGCCCCGGTTCTGCCGGGAGACGCTCTGAGTGTGGTTTTTTTTTTTTTTGGGGAGCGTTTTCCTCCCGCCCGCAGATGTTTCCCATCCCTTGGAAAGGGTCGCCCCTTTGCCCGACCCTGGGCACATCTGGGCACATCTGGGCGCGGATGGCTGCGGCCGGGGGGGAGCGCGGGGGGGCGCAGCGAGGGCAGGAGGGTGAACGGACGGAGATGTCATTGCCCAGGAATTCGGCCTGGGCGGAGGAGAGCAGAAAGGGAGGGAGGGTCAGAGCCCGGCCCGCTGGGGGGACAGTCCCCGTGCGCCCCACACCTCCCTTCAGCCAGCCCCTTCCCCATCCCCCCCCCGTTTTTCCCGCAGGAAACTCTTTCCCCCTTTCCCCTGCCCGGTTTCAGGAAATCCAGATGTTCGGGCCCAGCTCCGGCGCTGCCAGATGTTTCCTCTCCCGCGGGCAGGGTGTGCGCTCCGTCCCGGGACCCCCGTGCCAGCAGCTCCGGGGAGGGGCTTCACCCCGCGACCCCTGAACACGCGTGGCAGCGGGGGCTCCTCTACCCTCTCCTCACCCAGGGGTGCCGCCGTTTTTGGGGTGCGCTGCACCCCGTTAACCCGAGAAATGCGGGGTTCGGGGATGCTGCAGGAGGAGCTGGCGGTGGCTGCGCTGGGAAACGGCGGGGGGACTCGAGAGGGGTCGGGATGGTTTGGGGGCACCAGGAGGTTCTGGGGGTCCGGAATGTGGGGTGGCAGCTGGGAGCAGAACCCCGAGAGGGCCGTGCAAGAATTCCAGAAGGAGCCTGGGGGAACCGGGCGGTGACCCGGGGACTCGGGGACATCTGCCCGTCCTGTGACCCCTCACGGACCCCAAACTGCCCCCGGGGGACTCGGGACATCTGCCCGCCCGGGGTCCCTCACGGACCCCAAACTGTCCCCCGGGGACACGGGGACATCTGCCCGCCCCGGGGTCCCTCACGGACCCCAAACTGCCCCCCTGGGGACTCGGGGACATCTGCCCGCCCCGGGGTCCCTCACGGACCCCAAACTGTCCCCCGGGGACTCGGGGACATCTGCCCTCCCTGTGACCCCTCACGGACCCCAAACTGCCCCCCCCGGGGGAGACTCGGGGACATCTGCCCGCCCGGGGTCCCTCACGGACCCCAAACTGCCCCCCAGGGGAACTCGGGGACATCTGCCCGCCCCGGGGTCCCTCACGGACCCCAAACTGCCGCCCTGGGGACCCTCTGGCCGTGCCCCGAGTCTCTCGGGGGTGGAGGCGGCGCTGTCGCTGTCCCCGCTGCGGGCACAAAGCAGCTCCTTGTCCCTCTCTGCCGGCTCCGAGGGGCGCTGGTGGATGCCTCCTCTTCCTCCCCCTCCTCCTCCTCTTCCTCCCCCTCCTCCTCCTCCTCGGCACGTGCAGGAGCAGCACACAGAGGAGCCTTCACCCCCGCAGGCGCCCCCTCCTCATCCTCCCCCGGTGCCCCCGGGCCCGACAATGGCCGGACTGTGCCCGGCCGGGGCAGCTGCGGGGGCAGGGCAGGGCCGGGGGCACCGGGCACCCCATGGGGACATTCCATGGCTTTGGGGACACCCTCATGATATTGGGGACACCCCATGACATCGGGGACACCCCATGACTTCGGGGACATCCCATGGCACTGGGGACACCGCCATGGCATTGGGGACACCGCCATGGCATTGGGGACACCGCCAGGGCATTGGGGACACCCTCATGACATCAGGGACACCCCATAACATCAGGGACACCCCATGGCACTGGGGACATCCCATGGCACTGGGGACACCCCAGGGCATTGGGGACACCCTCATGACATCGGGGACACCCCATGGCACTGGGGACATCCCATGGCATCGGGGACACCGCCAGGGCATTGGGGACACCCCCACGGCTTTGGGGACACCCCAATGGCATCGGGGACCGTCCCATGGCATTGGGACACCCCATGGCATTGGGGACATCTCATGGCATTGGGGGACACCCCCAGGGCATTGGGGACATTCCATGGCTTTGGGGACAGCCCCAGGGCATCGGGGACACCCTCATGACATCGGGGACACCCCATGGCACTGGGGACACCCCATGGCACTGGGGACATCCCAGGGCATTGAGGACACCCCCAGGGCACTGGGGACACCCCAGGGCATTGGGGACACCCCCATGACATTGGGGACAGACACCCCCTGGCTTTGGGGACCTACCATGGCATTGGGGACACCCAGTGCTGGGGGCAGGGATGCAGACCCCTGCCCGCCCTGTCCCCTGGAGGGTGGCACGTCCCTGTCCCCGCAGACCTGGACAAGCTGCTGTCGGACCTGCGCTCCTTCCTGCTCCTCCTGGAGCGCGAGAGCCTCAGCGCCGCCGCCCGGGCCAAGAAAAGATCCGTGTCCGAGCTGCTGTCGCGGCTGCAGGGCCCGCCGATGTGAGTGGGGGCTGGGGAGCCCCGAGGGCAGCAGGGGGCCCGGGGAGCGGGGCCGTGACCCCGCGCTCCCCCCGCAGCAGAGGATGCAGAGTACATGATCATGCGCTGCCTCTCGCCCTCCGCGGGGACCCCGCAGGGCCGGACCAGCCAGGTGAGTCCCCAGCTCCCCCGCCCCATCTCCTGCTGCTCTGGGGTTCCCGGAGCCCCTCAGCATCCCTGTGGTGTTTTTACCAGCAGGATCCAGGACCCGGAGGATGCAGCGGGAGGGAGAGGCTGCGGGTGCCGCCCGGGCAGCGCCCTGAGCCTGCTCGGGAGGGGGTCAGAGCGGGGCGGGGGGCTGTGGGGGCTGTGGGGACTCTGGGGGCTGTAGGGGCTGTGGGGGCTCTGGGGGCTCTGGGGGCTGTGGGGGTTTTTGGGGGCTGTGGGGGCTGTGGGGACTGTGGGGACTGTAGGGGCTCTGGGGTTTTGGGGGCCTGTGGGGACTGAGGGGGTTTTGGGAGCTTTAGGGGCTATGGGAACTGTGGGGACTCTGGGGGCTGTGGGGGCTGTGGGGGTTTTGGGGGCTGTAGGGAGCTGTGGGGGCTCTGGGGGCTCTGGGGGCTGTGGGGGTTTTGGGGGCTGTGGGGGCTCTGGGGGCTGTGGGGGCTGTGGGAGCTGTGGGGGCTGTGGGGGTTTTGGGGGCTCTGGAGGTTGTGGGGACTGCTGTGGGGTCTGTGGGGCCTGTGGGGACTGTAGGGGCTGTGGGGGTTTTGGGGCTTTAGGGGCTCTGGGGGCTGTGGAGGTTGTGGGGATTTTGGGGGCTCTGGGGCTGTGGAAGTTGTGGGGATTTTAGGGGCTCTGGGGGCTCTGGGGGTTTTGGTGGCTGCGGGTTTTGGGGGTTTTGGGGGCTCTGGGGGCTCTGGGGGTTGTGGGGATTTTGGGGCTCTAGGGGTTTTGGTGGCTGCGGGTTTTGGGGGTTTTGGGGGCTCTGGGGGTTGTGGGGATTTTGGGGGCTCTGGGGGCTCTGGGGGTTTTGGTGGCTGCGGGTTTTGGAGGTTTTGGGGGCTCTGGGGGCTCAACCAGCGGCACGAGGGTTGGGAAAGGGTCCAAGGGTGGCACCCGTGGCCAGTCTTGCTCTCAGAGCGAGGCGTCCAACCAGACCGGAAGGTTTTCGGCAGACCCCCCTCCCCACTCGCGAGGTGGGGGGCAGCACCTTTAGGACACCCCTTGCACCCCCCAGAACCAGGGCGCCCCCCCGCAGCCGATGACTCCCTACGAAGACGCCGAACCCGCCGGTCACGGCAGAACCGGTGAGGTCTCCCTCGCCCCTCCCAGCACCCCATGCGCCCCTCACCCCTGCCTGACCTCATCCCGCCTCCCAGGCGGCGGCGACAGCGACAGCAGCCACTACGAGTCGTACGGAGAGGAGGAGGAGGAGGAGGAGGAGGAGGAGGAGGAGGAGGAGGAGGGGTGACGGACCGGGCTCACTACCTGCGCTGGCCCCTGGCCACCAGCGGGCAGCCCGAGCCCCCGGGCGGCCCCAGGCGCAGCTCTGCGGCTTCCTCTGGAGGAAGCGCTGGCTCGGGCGCTGGGCCAAGCAGCTCTTCATCGTCCGGGAGCACGTGCTGCTGGTGAGGGGCTGGGGAAAGCGATGGAGAAAAGGGGCGTGGGCCGTGGTCAGACAAGCTCAGGCGCTCTCTGTGCTCTGGTCCTGAAGTTTGCAGTTTATTGCACAGGGCGGGGTGGAAAGGGCTCAGCTGGGAGCTGCCAGTCCCAGTCAGAGCAGGGCAGAAAGAGAGTGGGGGTATGAGAGTTCTAAGAAGTAAGAGAGGTAAGAAAGTGATTTTCCGTTTACAACACAATAAATCTATGTTGAACATTCTAATTTCCACTAACCAATGTAATAAAGACCCAAATCCTACAGCATTGTCATACAGCCTACAGGAATCATTCCATTACAACAATGTGTTATACTTTAAACCCTAAAAACTCTTTTGGACCCTTCTGCCAGGCCAGCAGGGTCTACTCTGACTTTTGTTCTATCAAAAACGGGATTACTTCTGGCCGCCCATCCTGTTGTCTTCTAGTTATTTAGTCACTAAGGTTTGGTATCTCAAAGATGGGTTTCATTTCTGGTGTCTCATTTTTATCTACGCTCATGGTTTCCATATTCTCAAAACCTTTTGCTAGGCAATCATTTATAAGGTTTTGGGTGAGGGCTGGCAAGGAGGATGGAGAAAAGGATGGAGAGGGCTCCGAGGCCCCCCCGACCCTCCGTGCCCCCGACCCCTCCGATGCCCCCGACCCCTCCGTGTCCCCCAGAGTGCTTCAGGTGCGCCGCTGACCTGCAGCCGGTGCTGGAGCTGGACCTGCGCGGCTGCCGCGTCACCTACAAGGACAAGAGGGCAAGAAAGATGCCGCTTACGCGCTGAAGGTGACAGGGGCCGGCGGAGAGGCGCTGGTCATCGGCTTCCAGAGCCGGCAGCAGGCTGAGGACTGGAGGAAGGTTTGGAGGTGTCGCAGCCGGGCAGGAGGGGGGGCGGGCAGGGGAAATGGGGGCGCAGCGCCGATCCTGCCTGTCCCAGCTCTCCCTTCCCTTTGGGGATGGGGATTTTTGGGTGCAGCGCTGCCCGTGTGCCCGCAGGTGATCGAGGAGGTGAGCAGCGATGCCCCGAGCGGGCTGGCAGCGCTCAGCGTCCCGCGTCACCTCCCCAGGGTGAGACTGGGAATGGGTGAGGAATCCCCGACCCCCGTGTCCTGGTGTCCTGCTGGGGAGGGGTGCTGGAAACCCACAGAGGTGGGGCTGCCCCCTCCCGCTCTCAGCCCGTCGCATCGCAGCTCGGCGAGGAGGAGAAGCGGTCCCGACAGAGCCCGGCCCGGAACCCGCGGAGCGGAGAGGAGGGCAGAGGAGGTGGGGGGGCGAGGGGAGGGGGAGTCGCGGGGATGGGGTGGGGGGATGCGGGGATGGGTGGTGGGTGCTGCCCGCCGTGCCCCCCTACCCGCCGTGCCCCTGCCCGCCGTGCCGCAGGGTCCCTGGCAGTGCCCGCGGGGTCCGTGGCCATTCCGCGGGGTTCCGGCCATTCCGCGGGGTCCGTGGCCATTCCGCGCAGGGTTCCGGCCATTCCGCGGGGTCCGGGCCGTGCCCGCAGGGTCGTGGCCATTCCGCGGGGTCCGTGGCCATTCCGCGGGGTCCGTGGCCATTCCGCAGGGTTCCGGCCATTCCCGCAGGGTCCGTGGCCATTCCCGCGGGGTTCCCGGCCATTCCCGCAGGGTTCCGGCGTTCCGCAGGGTTCCGGCCATTCCCGCGGGGTTCCGGCCATTCCCGCGGGGTCCGTGGCCATTCCGCAGGGTCCCGGCCATTCCGCGGGGCTCCGGCGTTTCCGCTGAGGGTTCCCGGTGGTTCCCGCAGGGTTCCCGGTCATTCCGCGGGTCCCTGACCATTCCGCGGGGTCCGTGGCCATTCCGCAGGGCTCCGGCATTTCCGCAGTGCTCCCGGCCATTCCCGCGGGGTCCGTGGCCATTCCCGCGGGGTTCCCGGTGGTTCCCGCAGGGTTCCGGCGTTTCCCGCAGGGTTCCCGGCGATTTCCGCAGGGTTCCCGGCCGTGCGGCAGCGCCTGTAGTGCGGCGCTCGGGCTCGGAGCCCCGCGCATGTTCCCCGAGCCCGGCGCTGCCCAGGCGCCCCCGTGCGCCCCTGCGCCGCGACGGCTGCGAGGCGACCCCGGAGGCGGCAGCGGGGTCCCCCAAAACCTCCGGATCCGAATCGCCCAGCGCTGCCGGGAGCTCGCCCTGCTGCAGGTGAGTGACGGCCGGGGTACCCCGTGTTCCTTCGGTGGGCACCCTGAACCCCAACCTGCCCCGGGGGCACCCCCTGAGCCCCAACCTGCCCCAGGGACACCCCTGAACCCCAACCCTGTCCCGGGACACCCCCTGAGCCCCAACCTTTGCCTGAGGGCACCCCTGAACTCAAATTCTATCCCGGGGACACCTCCTGAACCCAAACCTGCCCGGGACACCCCTGAACCCCAACCTGCCCGGGGCACCCTGAACCCCAACCTGCCCAGGGACACCCCTGAGCCCAAATCTGCTCCAGGGACACCCCTGAACCCAAACCTGCCCGGGGCACCCCTGAGCCCAAACCCTGTTCCGGGAACATTCCCTGAGCCCAAACCTTTCCCCGAGGGCACCCCTGAGCTCAAATTTTATCCCGGGGACACCCCTGAGCCCAAATCTGCCCCAGGGACACCCCTGACCCCAAATCCTGCCCGGGGGCACCCCTGACCCCAGACCCTGCCCGGGGACACCCCCGAGCCCAGACCCTGCCCGGGGCACCCCTGAACCCCAACCTGCCCCGGGGCACCCCTGAACCCCAACCTGCTCCAGGGCACCCCTGAACCCCAACCTGCCCCAGGGACACCCCTGAGCCCCAACCTGCCCGGGGCACCCTGAACCCCAACCCTGTTCCGGGAACATTCCCTGAGCCCAAACCTTTCCCGAGGGCGCCCCCCTGAGCTCAAATTATATCCCGAGGACACCCCTGAGCCCAAATCTGCCCCAGGGACACCTCTGACCCCAAATCCTGC
>JAKWBO010000708.1:0-30314 GCA_034336685.1 Luscinia luscinia | reverse complement strand
TAGGAAGGGATTTTTGAGTTGGCTCAGTAGGTCCTTTAATCCCTGTTTTTTTTCCAATGCTCCCCCATGAATCCAGAGATTAGGAAGCGATTTTTTGAGTTGGCTCAGTTGCTCCTTTAATCCCAGGTTTTTTTCAATGCTCCCCCATGAATCCAGAGATTAGGAAGGGATTTTTTGAGTTGGGTTTAGTTCCTTTAATGCCAGCACGTTTTCCATGCTCCTCTAAGAATCCAGAGATTAGGAAGGGATTTTTGAGTTGGCTCAGTAGCTCCTTTAATCCCTGGTTTTTTTTCAATGCTCCCTTATTAATCCAGCGTTTGGGAAGGGATTTTTGAGTTGAGCTGAGTTGCTTCTTTAATCCCAGCTCTTTTTCCTGCTTCTCCAGGAATCCAGACTTTAGAAATGAATTTTTTCATTTGGGTTGCGTTCTTTTAATCGCAGCTCTTTTTCCATGCTCCTCTAAGAATCCAGAGATTAGGAAGGGATTTTTGAGTTGGCTCAGTAGTTCCTTTAATCCCTGGTTTTTTTCAATGCTCTCCCATTAATCCAGAGTTTGGGAAGGGATTTTTGAGTTGAGCTGAGTTGCTTCTTTAATCCCAGCTCTTTTTCCTGCTTCTCCATGAATCCAGATTTTAAAAAAGGATTTTTTGATTTGGGTTGCGTTCCTTTAATCCCAGCTCTTTTTCCATGCTCCTCCATGAATCCAGAGATTAGGAAAGGATTTTTGGTGTTGGCTCAGTTGCTCCTTTAATCACAGTCTTTTTTCAATGCTCCCCCATGAATCCAGATATTAGGAAGGGATTTTTTGAGTTGGCTCAGTTGCTCCTTTAATCCCAGGTTTTTTCCAATGCTCCCCCATTAATCCAGAGTTTGGGAAGGGATTTTTGAGTTGAGCTGGGTTACTTGTTTAATCCCAGCTCTTTTTCCATGCTTCTCCATGAATCCAGATTTTAAAAAAGGATTTTTTGATTTGGGTTGCGTTCCTTTAATCCCAGCTCTTTTTCCATGCTCCCCCATTAATCCAGAGTTTAGAAATGGATCATTTGAGTTGGGTTGAGTTCCTTTATTGCCAGCACTTTTTCCAATCTCCTGTATGTATCCAGAGATTAGGAAGGGATTTTTTGAGTTGGCTCAGTTGCTCCTTTAATCCCAGCTCTCTTTCCATATTCCTCTAAGAATCCAGAGTTTAGAAATGGATTTTTTGAGTTGGGTGGAGTTCCTTTAATGCCAGCTCGTTTTCCATGCTCCCCCATGAATCCAGAGATTAGGATGGGATTTTTTGAGTTGGCTCAGTTGCTCCTTTAATCCCTGTTTTTTTTCAATGCTCCCTTATTAATCCAGAGTTTGGGAAGGGATTTTTGAGTTGAGCTGAGTTGCTTCTTTAATCCCAGCTCTTTTTCCTGCTTCTCTATGAATCCAGACTTTAGAAATGGATTTTTTTATTTGGGTTGCGTTCCTTTAATCCCAGCCCTTTTTCCATGCTCCTCCAGGAATCCAGAGATTAGGAAAGGATTTTTTTAGTTGGCTCAGTTGCTCCTTTAATCCCACGTTTTTTTCAATGTTCCCCCATGAATCCAGAGTTTAGAAATGGTTTTTTTGAGTTGGGTTGAGTTCCTTTAATGCCAGCTCTTTTTCCATGCTCCTCTAATAATCCAGAGATTAGGAAGGGATTTTTTGAGTTGGGTTGAGTTTCTTTAATGCCAGCTCGTTTTCCATGCTCCTCTAAAAATCCAGAGTTTAGAAATGAATTTGTTGAGTTGGCTCAGTTGCTCCTTTAATCCCAGGTTTTTTTCAATGCTCCCCCATGAATCCAGAATTTGGGAAGGGATTTTTGAGTTGAGCTGAGTTACTTCTTTAATCCCAGCTCTCTTTCCATGTTCCTCTAAGAATCCAGAGATTAGGAAGGGATTTTTTGAGTTGGCTTGAGTTCCTTAAATGCCAGCACGTTTTCCATTCTCCTCTAAGAATCCAGAGATTAGGAAGGGATTTTTTGAGTTGGCTCAGTTGCTCCTTTAATCCCTGGTTTTTTTAAATGCTCCCTTATTAATCCAGAGTTTGGGAAGGGATTTTTGATTTGAGCTGAGTTGCTTCTTTAATCCCAGCTCTTTTTCCTGCTTCTCCATGAATCCAGACTTTAGAAATGGATTTTTTTATTTGGTTTGCGTTCCTTTAATCCCAGCCCTTTTTCCATGCTCCTCTATTAATCCAGAGATTAGGAAGGGATTTTTTGAGTTGGCTCAGTTGCTCCTTTAATCCCAGGTTTTTATCAATGTTCCCCCATGAATCCAGAGTTTAGAAATGGATTTTTTGAGTTGGCTTAAGTTCCCTTAATGACACCTCTTTTTCCATGCTCCTCTAAGAATCCAGAGATTAGGAAGGGATTTTTTGAGTTGGCTCAGTAGGTCCTTTAATCCCAGGTTTTTTTCAATGCTCTCCCATGAATCCCGAGTTTGGGAAGGGATTTTTGAGTTGAGCTGAGTTGCTTCTTTAATCCCAGCTCTCTTTCCATGTTCCTCTAAGAGTCCAGAGATTAGGAAGGGATTTTTTGAGTTGGGTTGAGTTCCTTTAATGCCAGCACGTTTTCCATGCTCCGCTAAGAATCCAAAGATTAGGAAGGGATTTTTTGATTTGGCTCAGTTGCTCCTTTAATCCCAGTTTTTTTTTCAATGCTCCCCCATGAATCCAGAGATTAGGAAGGGATTTTTTGAGTTGGCTCAGTTGCTCCTTTAATCCCAGTTTTTTTTCAATGCTCCCCCATTAATCCAGAGATTAGGAAGGGATTTTTTGAGTTGGCTCAGTTGCTCCTTTAATCCCAGGTTTTTTTCAATGCTCCCCCATGGATCCAGAGTTTGGGAAGGGATTTTTGAGTTGAGCTGAGTTACTTCTTTAATCGCAGCTCTCTTTCCATGTTCCTCTAAGAATCCAGAGTATAGAAATGGATTTTTTGAGTTGGGTTGAGTTCCTTTAATGCCAGCTCGTTTTCCATGCTCCTCTAACAATCCAGAGATTAGGAAGGGATTTTTTTGAGTTGGCTCAGATGCTCCTTTAATCTCAGGTTTTTTCAATGGTCCTCTAAGAATCCAGAGATTAGGAAGGGATTTTTTGAGTTGGCTCAGTTGCTCCTTTAATCCCAGTTTTTTTTTCAATGCTCTCCCATTAGTCCAGAGATTAGGAAGGGATTTTTTGTGTTGGCTCAGTTGCTCCTTTAATCCCAGGTTTTTTTTAATGCTCCCCCGTTAATCCAGCGTTTGGGAAGGGATTTTTGAGTTGAGCTGAGTTGCTCCTTTAATCCCAGCTCTTTTTCCATGCTCCTCCAGGAATCCAGAGATTAGGAAGGGATTTTTGAGTTGGCACAGTAGCTCCTTTAATCCCAGGTTTTTTTCAATATTCCGCCATTAATCCAGAGTTTAGAAATGGATTTTTTGAGTTGGGTTGAGTTTCTTTAATCCCAGCTCTTTCTCCATGCTCCTCTAAGAATCCAGAGATTAGGAAGGAATTTTTTGAGTTGGCTCAGTTGCTCCTTTAATCCCTGTTTTTTTTCAGTGCTCCCCCATTAATCCAGAGATTAGGAAGGGATTTTTTAAGTTGGCTCACTTGCTCCTTTAATCCCAGGTTTTTTCAATGCTTTCCCATGAATCCAGAGATTAGGAAGGGATTTTTTGAGTTGGCTCAGTTGCTCCTTTAATCCCTGGTTTTTTTAAATGCTCCCTTATTAATCCAGAGTTTGGGAAGGGATTTTTGATTTGAGCTGAGTTGCTTCTTTAATCGCAGCTCTCTTTCCATGTTCCTCTAAGAATCCAGAGTATAGAAATGGATTTTTTGAGTTGGGTTGAGTTCCTTTAATCCCAGCTCGTTTTCCATGCTCCTCTAACAATCCAGAGATTAGGAAGGGATTTTTTTGAGTTGGCTCAGTTGCTCCTTTAATACCAGTTTTTTTTTCAATGCTCTCCCATTAATCCAGAGATTAGGAAGGGATTTTTTGAGTTGGCTCAGTTGCTCCTTTAATCCCAGGTTTTTTTCAATGCTCCCCCATTAATCCAGAGTTTGCGAGGGGATTTTTGAGTTGAGCTCAGTTGCTCCTTTAATCCCAGCTCTTTTTCCATGCTCCTCCATGAATCCAGAGATGAGGAAGGGTTTTTTTGAGTTGGCTCAGTTGCTCCTTTAATCCCAGGTTTTTTTCAATGTTCCTGCATTAATCCAGAGTTTAGAAATGGATTTTTTGAGTTGGGTTGAGTTCCTTTAATCCCAGCTCTTTCTCCATGCTCCTCTAAGAATTCAGAGATTAGGAAGGGATTTTTTGAGTTGGCTCAATTACTCCTTTAATCCCAGGTTTTTTCCAATGCTCCCCCATGAATCCAGAGATTAGGAAGGGATTTTTTAAATTGACTCAGTTGCTCCTTTAATCTCTGTTTTTTTTCAATGCTCCCTTATTAATCCAGAGTTTGGGAAGGGACTTTTGAGTTGAGCTGAGTTGCTTCTTTAATCCCAGCTCTTTTTCCTTCTTCTCCATTAATCCAGACTTTAGAAATGGATTTTTTGATTTGGATTGCGTTCCTTTAATCCCAGCCCTTTTTCTATGCTCCTCCAGGAATCCAGAGATTAGGAAGGGATTTTTTGAGTTGGCTCAGTTGCTCCTTTAATCCCAGGTTTTTTTCAATATTCCCATATTAATCCAGAGTTTAGAAATGGATTTTTTGAGTTGGTTGATTTCCTTTAATGCCAGCTCGTTTTCCATGCTCCTCTAAGAATCCAGAGATTAGGAAGGGATTTTTTGAGTTGGGTTGAGTTTCATTAATGCCAGCTCGTTTTCCATGCTCCTCTAAGAATCCAGAGGTTAGGAAGGGATTTTTTGAGTTGGCTCAGTTGCTCCTTTAATCCCAGGTTTTTTTCAATGCTCCCCCATGAATCCAGAGTTTGGGAAGGGATTTTTGAGTTGAGCTGAGTTACTTCTTTAATCGCAACTCTCTTTCCATGTTCATCTAAGAATCCAGAGATTGGGACGGGATTTTTTGAGTTGGCTTGAGTTCTTTTAATGCCAGCACGTTTTACATTCTCCTCTAAGAATCCAGAGATTAGGAAGGGATTTTTTGAGTTGGCTGAGTAGGTCCTTTAATCCCAGTTTTTTTCAATGTTCCCCATGAACCAGAGATTGCGAGGGGATTTTTGAGTTGAGCTGAATTGCTCCTTTAATCCCAGCTCTTTTTCCATGCTCCTCCATGAATCCAGAGATTAGGAAGGGATTTTTTGAGTTGGCTCAGTTGCTCCTTTAATCCCTGGTTTTTTTCAATGCTCCCCCATTAATCCAGAGTTTGGGAAGGGATTTTTGAGTTGGCTCAGTTGCTCCTTTAATCCCAGGTTTTTTTCAATGCTCTCCCATGAATCCCGAGTTTGGGAAGGGATTTTTGAGTTGAGCTGAGTTGCTTCTTTAATCCCAGCTCTCTTTCCATGTTCCTCTAAGAGTCCAGAGATTAGGAAGGGATTTTTTGAGTTGGGTTGAGTTCCTTTAATGCCAGTACGTTTTCCATGCTCCTCTAAGAATCCAGAGATTAGGAAGGGATTTTTTGAGTTGGCTCAGTTGCTCCTTTAATCCCAGTTTTTTTTCCAATGCTCCCCATGAATCCAGAGATTAGGAAGGGATTTTTGAGTTGGCTCAGTTGCTCCTTTAATCCCAGCTTTTTTCAATGCTCCTCCATGAATCCAGAGATTAGGAAGGGATTTTTGAGTTGGCTCAGTAGCTCCTTTAATCCCAGTTTTTTCAATGTTCCCCATGAATCCAGAGATTGGGAAGGGATTTTTGAGTTGAGCTGAATTGCTCCTTTAATCCCAGCTCTTTTCCATGCTCCTCCATGAATCCAGAGATTAGGAAGGGATTTTTTGAGTTGGCTCAGTTGCTCCTTTAATCCCTGGTTTTTTCAATGCTCCCCATTAATCCAGAGTTTGGGAAGGGATTTTTTGAGTTGGCTCAGTTGCTCCTTTAATCCCAGCTCTTTTTCACTGCTCCCCCATTAATCCAGAGTTTAGAAATGGATTATTTGAGTTGGGTTGAGTTCCTTTATTGCCAGCACTTTTTCCAAGCTCCTGTATGTATCCAGAGATTAGGAAGGGATTTTTTGAGTTGGCTCAGTTGTTCCTTTAATCCCAGGTTTTTTTCAATGCTCCCCAATGAATCCAGAGTTTGGGAAGGGATTTTTGAGTTGAGCTGAGTTGCTTCTTTAATCCCAGCTCTCTTTGCATGTTCCTCTAAGAATCCCGAGTTTAGAAGTGGATTTTTTGAGTTGGGTTGAGTTCCTTTATTGCCAGCTCGTTTTCCATGCTCCTCTAAGAATCCAGAGATTAGGAAGGGATTTTTTGAGTTGGCTCAGTTGCTCCTTTAATCCCAGTTTTATTTCAATGCTCCCCCATGAATCCAGAGATTAGGAAGGGATTTTTGAGTTGGCTCAGTAGGTCCTTTAATCCCAGTTTTTTTCAATGCTCCCCCATGAATCCAGAGATTAGGAAGGGATTTTTGAGATGAGCTGAGTTGCTTCTTTAATCCCAGTTTTTTTTTCAATACTCCACCATTTATCCAGAGTTTGGGAAGGGATTTTTGAGTTGAGCTGAGTTGCTTCTTTAATCCCAGCTCTTTTTCCATGCTTCTCCATGAATCCAGAGTTTAGAAATGGATTTTTGAGTTGGCTCAGTTGCTCCTTTAATCCCAGGTTTTTTCAATGCTCCTCCAGGAATCCAGAGATTAGGAAGGGATTTTTTGTGTTGGCTCAGTTGCTCCTTTAATCCCAGTTTTTGTTCAAAGCTCCTCCAGGAATCCAAAGTTTGGGAAGGGATTTTTGAGTTGATCTGAGTTACTTCTTTAATCGCAGCTCTCTTTCCATGTTCCTTTAAGAATCCAGAGATTAGGAAGGGATTTTTTGAGTTGGATTGAGTTCTTTTAATGCCAGCACGTTTTCCATGCTCCTCTAAGAATCCAGAGATTAGGAAGGGATTTTTTGATTTGGCTCAGTTGCTCCTTTAATCCCAGTTTTTTTTTCAATGCTCCCCCATGAATCCAGAGATTAGAAAGGGATTTTTTGAGTTGGTTCAGTAGGTCCTTTAATCCCAGTTTTTTTTCAATGCTCCCCCATTAATCCAGAGATTAGGAAGGGATTTTTTTGAGTTGGCTCAGTTGCTCCTTTAATCCCATGTTTTTTTCAATGTTCCCCCATGAATCCAGAGTTTGGGAAGGGATTTTTTGAGTTGGCTCAGTAGCTCCTTTAATCCCTGTTTTTTTTTCAATGCTCCCTTATTAATCCAGCGTTTGGGAAGGGATTTTTGAGTTGAGCTGAGTTGCTCCTTTAATCCCAGCTCTCTTTCCATGTTCCTCTAAGAATCCAAAGTTTAGAAATGGATTTTTTGAGTTGGGTTGAGTTCCTTTATTTCCAGCTCGTTGTCCATGCTCCTCTAAGAATCCAGAGATTAGGAAGGGATTTTTTGACTTGGCTCAGTTGCTCCTTTAATTCCAGTTTTTTTTCAATTCTCCCCCATTAATCGAGAGATTAGGATGGGATTTTTTGTAGTTGGCTCAGTAGGTCCTTTAATCCCAGTTTTTTTTCAATGCTCCCCCATTAATCCAGAGATTAGGAAGGGATTTTTGAGATGAGCTGAGTTGCTTCTTTAATCCCAGGTTTTTTTTCAATGCTCCACCATTTATCCAGAGTTTGGGAAGGGATTTTTGATTTGAGCTGAGTTGCTTCTTTAATCCCAGCTCTTTTTCCTGCTTCTCCATGAATCCAGACTTTAGAAATGGATTTTTTTATTTCGTTTGCATTCCTTTAATCCCAGCCCTTTTTCCATGCTCCTCTATTAATCCAGAGATTAGGAAGGGATTTTTTGAGTTGGCTCAGTTGCTCCTTTAATCCCAGGTTTTTATCAATGTTCCCCCATGAATCCAGAGTTTAGAAATGGATTTTTTGAGTTGGCTTAAGTTCCCTTAATGCCACCTCTTTTTCCATGCTCCTCTAAGAATCCAGAGATTAGGAAGGGATTTTTTGAGTTGGCTCAGTAGGTCCTTTAATCCCAGGTTTTTTTTTCAATGCTCGCCCATTAATCCAGAGTTTGGGAAGGTATTTTTGAGTTGGCTCAGTTGCTCCTTTAATCCCAGGTTTTTTTTTCAATGCTCCCCCATTAATCCAGAGTTTGGGAAGGTATTTTTGAGTTGGCTCAGTTGCTCCTTTAATCCCAGTTTTTTTTCCATGCTCCTCCATGAATCCAGAGATTAGGAAGGGATTTTTGAGATGGCTCAGTTGCTCCTTTAATCCCAGGTTTTTTTCAATGCTCTCCCATGAATCCCGAGTTTGGGAAGGGATTTTTGAGTTGAGCTGAGTTGCTTCTTTAATCCCAGCTCTCTTTCCATGTTCCTCTAAGAGTCCAGAGATTAGGAAGGGATTTTTTGAGTTGGGTTGAGTTCCTTTAATGCCAGCACGTATTCCATGCTCCTCTAAGAATCCAAAGATTAGGAAGGGATTTTTTGATTTGGCTCAGTTGCTCCTTTAATCCCAGTTTTTTTTTCAATGCTCCCCCATGAATCCAGAGATTAGGAAGGGATTTTTTGAGTTGGCTCAGTTGCTCCTTTAATCCCAGGTTTTTTTCAATGCTCCCCCATGGATCCAGAGTTTGGGAAGGGATTTTTGAGTTGAGCTGAGTTACTTCTTTAATCGCAGCTCTCTTTCCATGTTCCTCTAAGAATCCAGAGTATAGAAATGGATTTTTTGAGTTGGGTTGAGTTCCTTTAATGCCAGCTCGTTTTCCATGCTCCTCTAACAATCCAGAGATTAGGAAGGGATTTTTTGAGTTGGCTCAGATGCTCCTTTAATCTCAGGTTTTTTCAATGCTCCTCTAAGAATCCAGAGATTTGGAAGGGATTTTTTGAGTTGGCTCAGTTGCTCCTTTAATCCCAGTTTTTTTCAATGCTCTCCCATTAATCCAGAGATTAGGAAGGGATTTTTTGTGTTGGCTCAGTTGCTCCTTTAATCCCAGGTTTTTTTTAATGCTCCCCCGTTAATCCAGAGTTTGCGAGGGGATTTTTGAGTTGAGCTGAGTTGCTCCTTTAATCCCAGCTCTTTTTCCATGCTCCTCCATGAATCCAGAGATTAGGAAGGGATTTTTGAGTTGGCTCAGTAGCTCCTTTAATCCCTGTTTTTTTTCAATATTCTCCCATTAATCCAGAGTTTAGAAATGGATTTTTTGAGTTGGATTGAGTTCCTTTAATCCCAGCTCTTTCTCCATGCTCCTCTAAGAATCCAGAGATTAGGAAGGGATTTTTTGAGTTGGCTCAGATGCTCCTTTAATCCCAGTTTTTTTTCAATGCTCCCCCATGAATCCAGAGATTAGGAAGGGATTTTTGAGTTGGCTCAGTTGCTCCTTTAATCCCAGGTTTTTATCAATGCTCTCCCATTGAATCCCGAGTTTGGGAAGGGATTTTTGAGTTGAGCTGAGTTGCTTCTTTAATCCCAGCTCTCTTTCCATGTTCCTCTAAGAGTCCAGAGATTAGGAAGGGATTTTTTGAGTTGGGTTGAGTTCCTTTAATGCCAGTACGTTTTCCATGCTCCTCTAAGAATCCAAAGATTAGGAAGGGATTTTTGATTTGGCTCAGTTGCTCCTTTAATCCCAGTTTTTTTTCCAATGCTCCCCCATGAATCCAGAGATTAGGAAGGGATTTTTTGAGTTGGCTCAGTTGCTCCTTTAATCCCAGTTTTTTTCAATGCTCCCCCATTAATCCAGAGATTAGGAAGGGATTTTTTGAGTTGGCTCAGTTGCTCCTTTAATCCCAGGTTTTTTTCAATGCTCCCCCATGAATCCAGAGTTTGGGAAGGGATTTTTGAGTTGAGCTGAGTTACTTCTTTAATCGCAGCTCTCTTTCCATGTTCCTCTAAGAATCCAGAGTATAGAAATGGATTTTTTGAGTTGGGTTGAGTTCCTTTAATCCCAGCTCGTTTTCCATGCTCCTCTAACAATCCAGAGATTAGGAAGGGATTTTTTGAGTTGGCTCAGTTGCTCCTTTAATCCCAGTTTTTTTCAATGCTCTCCCATTAATCCAGAGATTAGGAAGGGATTTTTTGAGTTGGCTCAGTTGCTCCTTTAATCCCAGTTTTTTTCAATGCTCCCCATTAATCCAGAGTTTGCGAGGGGATTTTTGAGTTGAGCTCAGTTGCTCCTTTAATCCCAGCTCGTTTTCCATGCTCCTCTAAGAATCCAGAGATTAGGAAGGGATTTTTTGAGTTGGCTCAGTTGCTCCTTTAATCCCAGGTTTTTTTCAATGTTCCTGCATTAATCCAGAGTTTAGAAATGGATTTTTTGAGTTGGGTTGAGTTCCTTTAATCCCAGCTCTTTCTCCATGCTCCTCTAAGAATTCAGAGATTAGGAAGGGATTTTTTGAGTTGGCTCAATTACTCCTTTAATCCCAGGTTTTTTTTCAATGCTCCCCCATGAATCCAGAGATTAGGAAGGGATTTTTTAAATTGACTCAGTTGCTCCTTTAATCCCTGTTTTTTTTCAATGCTCCCTTATTAATCCAGAGTTTGGGAAGGGATTTTTGAGTTGAGCTGAGTTGCTTCTTTAATCCCAGCTCTTTTTCCTTCTTCTCCATTAATCCAGACTTTAGAAATGGATTTTTTGATTTGGATTGCGTTCCTTTAATCCCAGCCCTTTTTCAATGCTCCTCCAGGAATCCAGAGATTAGGAAGGGATTTTTTGAGTTGGCTCAGTTGCTCCTTTAATCCCAGGTTTTTTTCAATATTCCCCCATTAATCCAGAGTTTAGAAATGGATTTTTTGAGTTGGGTTGATTTCCTTTAATGCCAGCTCGTTTTCCATGCTCCTCTAAGAATCCAGAGATTAGGAAGGGATTTTTTGAGTTGGGTTGAGTTTCATTAATGCCTGCTCGTTTTCCATGCTCCTCTAAGAATCCAGAGGTTAGGAAGGGATTTTTTGAGTTGGCTCAGTTGCTCCTTTAATCCCAGTTTTTTTCAATGCTCCCCCATGAATCCAGAGTTTGGGAAGGGATTTTTGAGTTGAGCTGAGTTACTTCTTTAATCGCAACTCTCTTTCCATGTTCATCTAAGAATCCAGAGATTGGGACGGGATTTTTTGAGTTGGCTTGAGTTCTTTTAATGCCAGCACGTTTTACATTCTCCTCTAAGAATCCAGAGATTAGGAAGGGATTTTTTGAGTTGGCTGAGTAGGTCCTTTAATCCCAGTTTTTTTCAATGTTCCCCATGAACCAGAGATTGCGAGGGGATTTTTGAGTTGAGCTGAATTGCTCCTTTAATCCCAGCTCTTTTTCCATGCTCCTCCATGAATCCAGAGATTAGGAAGGGATTTTTTGAGTTGGCTCAGTTGCTCCTTTAATCCCTGGTTTTTTTCAATGCTCCCCCATTAATCCAGAGTTTGGGAAGGGATTTTTTGAGTTGGCTCAGTTGCTCCTTTAATCCCAGCTCTTTTTCACTGCTCCCCCATTAATCCAGAGTTTAGAAATGGATTATTTGAGTTGGGTTGAGTTCCTTTATTGCCAGCACTTTTTCCAAGCTCCTGTATGTATCCAGAGATTAGGAAGGGATTTTTTGAGTTGGCTCAGTTGCTCCTTTAATCCCAGGTTTTTTTCAATGCTCCCCAATGAATCCAGAGTTTGCGAAGGGATTTTTGAGTTGAGCTGAGTTGCTTCTTTAATCCCAGCTCTCTTTGCATGTTCCTCTAAGAATCCCGAGTTTAGAAGTGGATTTTTTGAGTTGGGTTGAGTTCCTTTATTGCCAGCTCGTTTTCCATGCTCCTCTAAGAATCCAGAGATTAGGAAGGGATTTTTTGAGTTGGCTCAGTTGCTCCTTTAATCCCAGTTTTATTTCAATGCTCCCCCATGAATCCAGAGATTAGGAAGGGATTTTTTGAGTTGGCTCAGTAGGTCCTTTAATCCCAGTTTTTTTTCAATGCTCCCCCATGAATCCAGAGATTAGGAAGGGATTTTTGAGATGAGCTGAGTTGCTTCTTTAATCCCAGGTTTTTTTTCAATGCTCCACCATTTATCCAGAGTTTGGGAAGGGATTTTTGTGTTGAGCTGAGTTGCTTCTTTAATGCCAGCTCTTTTTCCATGCTTCTCCATGAATCCAGAGTTTAGAAATGGATTTTTTGAGTTGGCTCAGTTGCTCCTTTAATCCCAGGTTTTTTCAATGCTCCTCCAGGAATCCAGAGATTAGGAAGGGATTTTTTGAGTTGGCTCAGTTGCTCCTTTAATCCCAGTTTTTTTTCAAAGCTCCTCCAGGAATCCAAAGTTTGGGAAGGGATTTTTGAGTTGATCTGAGTTACTTCTTTAATCGCAGCTCTCTTTCCATGTTCCTCTAAGAATCCAGAGATTAGGAAGGGATTTTTTGAGTTGGATTGAGTTCTTTTAATGCCAGCACGTTTTCCATGCTCCTCTAAGAATCCAGAGATTAGGAAGGGATTTTTTGATTTGGCTCAGTTGCTCCTTTAATCCCAGTTTTTTTTTCAATGCTCCCCCATGAATCCAGAGATTAGAAAGGGATTTTTTGAGTTGGCTCAGTAGGTCCTTTAATCCCAGTTTTTTTTCAATGCTCCCCCATTAATCCAGAGATTAGGAAGGGATTTTTTTGAGTTGGCTCAGTTGCTCCTTTAATCCCATGTTTTTTTCAATGTTCCCCCATGAATCCAGAGTTTGGGAAGGGATTTTTTGAGTTGGCTCAGTAGCTCCTTTAATCCCTGTTTTTTTTTCAATGCTCCCTAATTAATCCAGCGTTTGGGAAGGGATTTTTGAGTTGAGCTGAGTTGCTCCTTTAATCCCAGCTCTCTTTCCATGTTCCTCTAAGAATCCAAAGTTTAGAAATGGATTTTTTGAGTTGGGTTGAGTTCCTTTATTTCCAGCTCGTTTTCCATGCTCCTCTAAGAATCCAGAGATTAGGAAGGGATTTTTTGACTTGGCTCAGTTGCTCCTTTAATTCCAGTTTTTTTTCAATTCTCCCCCATTAATCGAGAGATTAGGATGGGATTTTTGAGTTGGCTCAGTAGGTCCTTTAATCCCAGTTTTTTTTCAATGCTCCCCCATTAATCCAGAGATTAGGAAGGGATTTTTTGAGTTGGCTCAGTTGCTCCTTTAATCCCAGGTTCTTTTTAATGCTCCCCCGTTAATCCAGTGTTTGCGAGGGGATTTTTGAGTTGAGCTGAGTTGCTCCTTTAATCCCAGCTCTTTTTCCATGCTCCTCTAAGAATCCAGAGATTAGGAAGGGATTTTTGAGTTGGCTCAGTAGCTCCTTTAATCCCAGTTTTTTTCAATGCTCTGCCATGAATCCAAAGTTTGGGACGGGATTTTTGATTTGACCTGAGTTACTTCTTTAATCCCAGCTCTCTTTCCATGTTCCTCTAAGAATCCAGAGATTAGGAAGGGATTTTTTGAGTTGGCTCAGTTGCTCCTTTATTCCCTCTTTTTTTTCAATGCTCCCCCATTAATCCAGAGATTAGGAAGAGATATTTTGAGTTGGCTCAGTTGCTCCTTTAATCCCAGTTTTTTTTTCAATGCTCCCCCATGAATCCAGAGATTAGGAAGGGATTTTTTAAATGAGCTGAGTTGCTCCTTTAATCCCAGGTTTTTTTTGCATTCTCCTCTAAGAATCCAGAGATTAGGAAGGGATTTTTTGAGTTGGCTCAGTTGCTCCTTTAATCCCAGTTTTTTTTTTCAATGCTCCCCCATTTATGAAGAGTTTGGGAAGGGATTTTTCGGTTGAGCTGAGTTGCTTCTTTAATCCCAGCTCTTTTTCCATGCTTCTCCATGAATCCAGAGTTTAGAAATGGATTTTTTGAGTTGGGTTGCGTTCCTTTTATCCCCGCTCTTTTTCCATGCTCCTCTAAGAATCCATAGATTAGGAAGGGATTTTTTGAGTTGGCTCAGTTGCTCCTTTAATCCCACGTTTTTTTCAATGCTCCCCCATTAATCCAGAATTTAGAAATGGATTTTTTGAGTTGGGTTGAGTTCCTTTAATCCCAGCTCTTTTTCCATTCTCCTCTAAGAATCCTGAGTTTAAGAAGGGATTTTTTGAGTTGGCTCAGTTGCTCCTTTAATCCCAGTTTTTTTCATTGCTCCCCCATGAATCCAGAGATTAGGAAGGGATTTTTTGAGTTGGCTCAGTTGCTCCTTTAATCCCAGTTTTTTTCATTGCTCCCCCATGAATCCAGAGATTAGGATGGGATTTTTTAAGTTGGCTCACTTGCTCCTTTAATCCCAGTTTTTTTTCAATGCTCGCCCATGAATCCAGAGATTAGGAAGGGATTTTTTGAATTGTCTCAGTTGCTCCTTTAATCCCAGGTTTTTTTCAATGCTCCCCAATGAATCCAGAGTTTGGGAAGGGATTTTTGAGTTGAGCTGAGTTGCTTCTTTAATCCCAGCTCTCTTTGCATGTTCCTCTAAGAATCCCGAGTTTAGAAGTGCATTTTTTGAGTTGGGTTGAGTTCCTTTATTGCCAGCTCGTTTTCCATGCTCCTCTAAGAATCCAGAGATTAGGAAGGGATTTTTGAGTTGGCTCAGTTGCTCCTTTAATCCCAGTTTTTTTTCAATGCTCCTCCATGAATCCAGAGATTAGGAAGGGATTTTTTGAGTTGGCTCAGTTGCTCCTTTAATCCCAGTTTTTTTTCAATGCTCCTCCATGAATCCAGAGTTTGGGAAGGGATTTTTGAGTTGATCTGAGTTACTTCTTTAATCGCAGCTCTCTTTCCATGTTCCTCTAAGAATCCAGAGATTAGGAAGGGATTTTTTGAGTTGGATTGAGTTCTTTTAATGCCAGCACGTTTTCCATGCTCCTCTAAGAATCCAGAGATTAGGAAGGGATTTTTTGATTTGGCTCAGTTGCTCCTTTAATCCCAGTTTTTTTTTCAATGCTCCCCCATGAATCCAGAGATTAGAAAGGGATTTTTTGAGTTGGCTCAGTAGGTCCTTTAATCCCAGTTTTTTTCAATGCTCCCCCATTAATCCAGAGATTAGGAAGGGATTTTTGAGTTGGCTCAGTTGCTCCTTTAATCCCAGCTTTTTTCAATGCTCCCCCATGAATCCAGAGATTAGGAAGGGATTTTTGAGTTGGCTCAGTTGCTCCTTTAATCCCTGTTTTTTCAATGCTCCCCATTAATCCAGAGTTTGGGAAGGGATTTTTGAGTTGAGCTGAGTTGCTTCTTTAATCCCAGCTCTTTTCCTGCTTCTCCATGAATCCAGATTTTAAAAAGGATTTTTGATTTGGGTTGCGTTCCTTTAATCCCAGCTCTTTTTCCATGCTCCTCCATGAATCCAGAGATTAGGAAGGGATTTTTGAGTTGGCTCAGTTGCTCCTTTTAATCCCAGCTCTTTTCACTGCTCCCCATTAATCCAGAGTTTAGAAATGGATTATTTGAGTTGGGTTGAGTTCCTTTATTGCCAGCACGTTTTCCAAGCTCCTGTATGTATCCAGAGATTAGGAAGGGATTTTTTGAGTTGGCTCAGTTGCTCCTTTAATCCCAGGTTTTTTTCAATGCTCCCCAATGAATCCAGAGTTTGGGAAGGGATTTTTGAGTTGAGCTGAGTTGCTTCTTTAATCCCAGCTCTCTTTCCATGTTCCTCTAAGAATCCAGAGTTTAGAAGTGGATTTTTTGAGTTGGGTTGAGTTCCTTTATTGCCAGCTCATTTTCCATGCTCCTCTAAGAATCCAGAGATTAGGAAGGGATTTTTTGAGTTGGCTCAGTTGCTCCTTTAATCCCAGTTTTTTTTTCAATGCTCCCCCATGAATCCAGAGATTAGGAAGGGATTTTTGAGATGAGCTGAGTTGCTTCTTTAATCCCAGGTTTTTTTTCAATGCTCCACCATTTATCCAGAGTTTGGGAAGGGATTTTTGAGTTGAGCTGAGTTGCTTCTTTAATGCCAGCTCTTTTTCCATGCATCTCCATGAATCCAGAGTTTAGAAATGGATTTTTTGAGTTGGGTTGTGTTCCTTTAATCCCTAGCTCTTTTTCCATGCTTCTCCATGAATCCAGAGTTTAGAAATGGATTTTTTGAGTTGGGTTGCGTTCCTTTAATCCCAGCTCTTTTTCCATGCTCCTTTAAGAATCCAGAGATTAGGAATGGATTTTTTGAGTTGGCTCAGTTGCTCCTTTAATCCCAGGTTTTTCAATGCTCCTCCAGGAATCCAGAGATTAGGAAGGGATTTTTTGAGTTGGCTCAGTTGCTCCTTTAATCCCAGTTTTTTTTCAATGCTCCTCCAGGAATCCAAAGTTTGGGAAGGGATTTTTGAGTTGATCTGAGTTACTTCTTTAATCGCAGCTCTCTTTCCATGTTCCTCTAAGAATCCAGAGATTAGGAAGGGATTTTTTGAGTTGGATTGAGTTCTTTTAATGCCAGCACGTTTTCCATGCTCCTCTAAGAATCCAGAGATTAGGAAGGGATTTTTTGATTTGGCTCAGTTGCTCCTTTAATCCCAGTTTTTTTTTCAATGCTCCCCCATGAATCCAGAGATTAGAAAGGGATTTTTTGAGTTGGCTCAGTAGGTCCTTTAATCCCAGTTTTTTTTCAATGCTCCCCCATTAATCCAGAGATTAGGAAGCGATTTTTTGAGTTGGCTCAGTTGCTCCTTTAATCCCAGGTTTTTTTCAATGCTCCCCCATGAATCCAGAGATTAGGAAGGGATTTTTTGAGTTGGCTCAGTTGCTCCTTTAATCCCTGGTTTTTTTCAATGCTCTCCCATTAATCCAGAGTTTGGGAAGGGATTTTTGAGTTGAGCTGAGTTGCTTCTTTAATCCCAGCTCTTTTTCCTGCTTCTCCATGAATCCAGAGTTTAGAAATGGATTTTTTGAGTTGGGTTGCGTTCCTTTAATCCCAGCTCTTTTTCCTTGCTCCTCCATGAATCCAGAGATTAGGAAAGGATTTTTGGTGTTGGCTCAGTTGCTCCTTTAATCACAGTCTTTTTTCAATGCTCCCCCATGAATCCAGATATTAGGAAGGGATTTTTTGAGTTGGCTCAGTTGCTCCTTTAATCCCAGCTCTTTTTCACTGCTCCCCCATTAATCCAGAGTTTAGAAATGGATTATTTGAGTTGGGTTGAGTTCCTTTATAGCCAGCACTTTTTCCAAGCTCCTGTATGTATCCAGAGATTAGGAAGGGATTTTTTGAGTTGGCTCAGTTGCTCCTTTAATCCCAGCTCTCTTTCCATATTCCTCTAAGAATCCAGAGTTTAGAAATGGATTTTTTGAGTTGGGTTGTGTTCCTTTAATGCCAGCACGTTTTCCATGCTCCTCTAACAATCCAGAGATTAGGAAGGGATTTTTTGAGTTGGCTCAGTTGCTCCTTTAATCACAGGTTTTTTCAATGCTCCCCCATGAATCCAGAGATTAGGAAGGGATTTTTTGAGTTGGCTCAGTTGCTCCTTTAATCCCTGTTTTTTTTCAATGCTCCCTTATTAAACCAGAGTTTGGGAAGGGATTTTTGAGTTGAGCTGAGTTGCTTCTTTAATCCCAGCTCTTTTTCCATGCTTCTCCATGAATCCAGAGTTTAGAAATGGAATTTTTGAGTTGGGTTGCGTTCCTTTAATCCCAGCCCTTTTTCCATGCTCCTCCAGGAATCCAGAGATTAGGAAGGGATTTTGTGAGTTGGCTCAGTTGCTCCTTTAATCCCAGGTTTTTTTCAATGTTCCCCCATGAATCCAGAGTTTAGAAATGGATTTTTTGAGTTGGGTTGAGTTCCTTTAATGCCAGCTCTTTTTCCATGCTCCTCTAAGAATCCAGAGATTAGGAAGGGATTTTTTGAGTTGGGTTGAGTTTCTTTAATGCCAGCTCGTTTTAGATGCTCCTCTAAAAATCCAGAGTTTAGGAAGGGATTTTTTGAGTTGGCTCAGTTGCTCCTTTAATCCCAGTTTTTTTTTCAATGCTCCCCCATGAATCCAGAGATTAGGAAGGGATTTTTTGAGGTGGCTCAGTTGCTCCTTTAATCCCAGGTTTTTATCAATGTTCCCCCATGAATCCAGAGTTTAGAAATGGATTTTTTGAGTTGGCTTAAGTTCCCTTAATGCCAGCTCGTTTTCCATGCTCCTCTAAGAATCCAGAGATTAGGAAGGGATTTTTTGAGTTGGCGCAGTTGCTCCTTTAAGCCCTGTTTTTTTTTCAATGCTCCCCCATGAATCGAGAGATTAGGAAGGGATTTTTTGAGTTGGCTCAGTAGGTCCTTTAATCCCAGTTTTTTTTCAATGCTCCCCCATTAATCCAGAGTTTGGGAAGGTATTTTTGAGTTGGCTCAGTTGCTCCTTTAATCCCAGGTTTTTTTCCATGCTCCTCCATGAATCCAGAGATTAGGAAGGGATTTTTTGAGTTGGCTCAGTTGCTCCTTTAATCCCAGGTGTTTTTCAATGCTCTCCCATGAATCCCGAGTTTGGGAAGGGATTTTTGAGTTGAGCTGAGTTGCTTCTTTAATCCCAGCTCTCTTTCCATGTTCCTCTAAGAGTCCAGAGATTAGGAAGGGATTTTTTGAGTTGGCTCAGTTGCTCCTTTAATCCCAGCTCTTTTTCACTGCTCCCCCATTAATCCAGAGTTTAGAAATGCATTATTTGAGTTGGGTTGAGTTCCTTTATTGCCAGCTCGTTTTCCATGCTCCTCTAACAATCCAGAGATTAGGAAGGGATTTTTTGAGTTGGCTCAGTTGCTCCTTTAATCCCAGCTCTCTTTCCATATTCCTCTAAGAATCCAGAGTTTAGAAATGGATTTTTTGAGTTGGGTTGAGTTCCTTTAATGCCAGCTCGTTTTCCATGCTCCTCTAACAATCCAGAGATTAGGAAGGGATTTTTTGAGTTGGCTCAGTTGCTCCTTTAATCCCAGGTTTTTTCAATGCTCCCCCATGAATCCAGAGATTAGGAAGGGATTTTTTGAGTTGGCTCAGTTGCTCCTTTAATCCCTGTTTTTTTTCAATGCTCCCTTATTAATCCAGAGTTTGGGAAGGGATTTTTGAGTTGAGCTGAGTTGCTTCTTTAATCCCAGCTCTTTTTCCATGCTTCTCCATGAATCCAGAGTTTAGAAATGGATTTTTTGAGTTGGGTTGCGTTCCTTTAATCCCAGCCCTTTTTCCATGCTCCTCCAGGAATCCAGAGATTAGGAAGGGATTTTGTGAGTTGGCTCAGTTGCTCCTTTAATCCCAGGTTTTTTTCCATGTTCCTCTAAGAGTCCAGAGATTAGGAAGGGATTTTTTGAGTTGGGTTGAGTTCCTTTAATGCCAGCTCTTTTTCCATGCTCCTCTAAGAATCCAGAGATTAGGAAGGGATTTTTTGAGTTGGCGCAGTTGCTCCTTTAAGCCCTGTTTTTTTTTCAATGCTCCCCCATGAATCCAGAGATTAGGAAGGGATTTTTTGAGTTGGCTCAGTAGGTCCTTTAATCCCAGGTTTTTTTCAATGCTCGCCCATTAATCCAGAGTTTGGGAAGGGATTTTTGAGTTGGCTCAGTTGCTCCTTTAATCCCAGCTCTTTTTCCATGCTCCTCTATGAATCCAGAGATTAGGAAGGGATTTTTGAGTTGGCTCAGTTGCTCCTTTAATCCCAGGTTTTTTTCAATGCTCTCCCATGAATCCAGAGTTTGGGAAGGGATTTTTGAGTTGAGCTGAGTTGCTTCTTTAATCCCAGCTCTCTTTCCATGCTTCCTCTAAGAATCCAGAGATTAGGAAGGGATTTTTGAGTTGGGTTGCGTTCCTTTATTGCCAGCACGTTTTCCAAGCTCCTGTAAGAATCCAGAGATTAGGAAGGGATTTTTTGAGTTGGCTCAGTTGCTCCTTTAATCCCAGTTTTTTCCAATGCTCCCCATGAATCCAGAGATTAGGAAGGGATTTTTGAGTTGGCTCAGTTGCTCCTTTAATCCCCAGTTTTTTTCAATGCTCCTCCATGAATCCAGAGATTAGGAAGGGATTTTTGAGTTGGCTCAGTTGCTCCTTTAATCCCAGCTCTTTTTCAATGCTCCCCATGAATCCAGAGTTTGGGAAGGGATTTTTGAGTTGAGCTGAGTTACTCCTTTAATCGCAGCTCTCTTTTCCATGTTCCTCTAAGAATCCAGAGTTTAGAAATGGATTTTTTGAGTTGGGTTGAGTTCCTTTAATGCCAGCTCGTTTTCCATGCTCCTCTAAGAATCCAGAGATTAGGAAGGGATTTTTGAGTTGGCTCAGTTGCTCCTTTAATCCCAGGTTTTTTCAATGCTCCTCCATGAATCCAGAGATTAGGAAGGGATTTTTGAGTTGGCTCAGTTGCTCCTTTAATCCCAGTTTTTTTTCCATGCTCCCCATTAATCCAGAGATTAGGAAGGGATTTTTGAGTTGGCTCAGTTGCTCCTTTAATCCCAGGTTTTTTTCAATGCTCCCCCATTAATCCAGAGTTTGGGAAGGGATTTTTGAGTTGAGCTGAGTTGCTCCTTTAATCCCAGCTCTTTTTCCATGCTCCTCCAGGAATCCAGAGATTAGGAAGGGATTTTTTGAGTTGGCTCAGTTGCTCCTTTAATCCCAGGTCTTTTTCACTGCTCCCCCATTAATCCAGAGTTTAGAAATGGATTTTTTGAGTTGAGCTTGAGTTCCTTTAATCCCAGCTCTTTTTCCATGCTCCTCTAAGAATCCAGAGATTAGGAAGGGATTTTTGAGTTGGCTCAGTTGCTCCTTTAATCCCCAGTTTTTTTCAATGCTCCCCATGAATCCAGAGATTAGGAAGGGATTTTTGAGTTGGCTCAGTTGCTCCTTTAATCCCAGCTTTTTTCAATGCTCCCCCATGAATCCAGAGATTAGGAAGGGATTTTGAGTTGGCTCAGTTGCTCCTTTAATCCCAGCTTTTTTCAATGCTCCTCCATGAATCCAGAGATTAGGAAGGGATTTTTGAGTTGGCTCAGTTGCTCCTTTAATCCCAGCTTTTTTCCAATGCTCCTCCATGAATCCAGAGATTAGAAATGGATTTTTGAGTTGGCTGAGTTCCTTTAATCCCAGCTCTTTTCCATGCTCCTCTAAGAATCCAGAGATTAGGAAGGGATTTTTTGAGTTGGCTCAGTTGCTCCTTTAATCCCAGGTTTTTTTCAATGCTCCCCCATGAATCCAGAGTTTGGGAAGGGATTTTTGAGTTGAGCTGAGTTACTTCTTTAATCCCAGCTCTCTTTCCATGTTCCTCTAAGAATCCAGAGATTAGGAAGGGATTTTTGAGTTGGCTTGAGTTCCTTTAATCCCAGCATGTTTTCCATTCTCCTCTAAGAATCCAGAGATTAGGAAGGGATTTTTTGAGTTGGCTCAGTTGCTCCTTTAATCCCTGTTTTTTTCAATGCTCCCTTATTAATCCAGAGTTTGGGAAGGGATTTTTGAGTTGAGCTGAGTTGCTTCTTTAATCCCAGCTCTTTTTCCTGCTTCTCCATGAATCCAGAATTTAGAAATGGATTTTTTGATTTGGGTTGCGTTCCTTTAATCCCAGCTCTTTTTCCATGCTCCTCCATGAATCCAGAGATTAGGAAGGGATTTTTTGAGTTGGCTCAGTTGCTCCTTTAATCCCAGGTTTTTTTCAATGTTCCCCCATGAATCCAGAGTTTAGAAATGGATTTTTTGAGTTGGGTTGAGTTCCTTTAATGCCAGCTCGTTTTCCATGCTCCTCTAAGAATCCAGAGATTAGGAAGGGATTTTTTGAGTTGGCTCAGTTGCTCCTTTAATCCCAGGTTTTTTTCAATGCTCCCCCATGAATCCAGAGATTAGGAAGGGATTTTTGAGTTGGCTCAGTAGCTCCTTTTAATCCCAGCTTTTTTCAATGCTCCTCCATGAATCCAGAGATTAGGAAGGGATTTTTGAGTTGGCTCAGTTGCTCCTTTAATCCCAGGTTTTTTCAATGTTCCTCCATTAATCCAGAGTTTTAGAAATGGATTTTTGAGTTGGGTTGAGTTCCTTTAATCCCAGCTCTTTCTCCATGCTCCTCTAAGAATCCAGAGATTAGGAAGGGATTTTTGAGTTGGCTCAGTTGCTCCTTTAATCCCAGTTTTTTCCAATGCTCCCCATGAATCCAGAGATTAGGAAGGGATTTTTGAGTTGGCTCAGTTGCTCCTTTAATCCCTGTTTTTTTCAATGCTCCCTTATTAATCCAGAGTTTGGGAAGGGATTTTTGAGTTGAGCTGAGTTGCTTCTTTAATCCCAGCTCTTTTTCCTGCTTCTCCATGAATCCAGACTTTAGAAATGGATTTTTGATTTTGGGGTTGCGTTCCTTTAATCCCCAGCTCTTTTTCAATGCTCCTCCAGGAATCCAGAGATTAGGAAGGGATTTTTTGAGTTGGCTCAGTTGCTCCTTTTAATCCCAGGTTTTTTCAATGTTCCCCCATTAATCCAGAGTTTAGAAATGGATTTTTGAGTTGGGGTTGAGTTCCTTTAATGCCAGCTCGTTTTCCATGCTCCTCTAAGAATCCAGAGATTAGGAAGGGATTTTTTGAGTTGGGTTGCAGTTCTCTTTAATCCCAGCTCTTTTCCATGCTCCTCCATGAATCCAGAGATTAGGAAGGGATTTTTGAGTTGGCTCAGTTGCTCCTTTAATCCCAGCTCTTTCACTGCTCCCCATTAATCCAGAGTTTAGAAATGGATTATTTTGAGTTGGGGTTGAGTTCCTTTATTGCCAGCACGTTTTCCAAGCTCCTGTAAGTATCCAGAGATTAGGAAGGGATTTTTGAGTTGGCTCAGTTGCTCCTTTAATCCCCAGGTTTTTTTCAATGCTCCCCATGAATCCAGAGTTTTGGGAAGGGATTTTTGAGTTGAGCTGAGTTGCTTCTTTAATCCCAGCTCTTTTTCCATGCTCCTCCATGAATCCAGAGATTAGGAAGGGATTTTTTGAGTTGCCTTGAGTTCCTTTAATCCCAGCTCGTTTTCCATGCTCCTCCAAGAATCCAGAGATTAGGAAGGGATTTTTGAGTTGGCTCAGTTGCTCCTTTAATCCCAGGTCTTTTTCAATGCTCCCCATGAATCCAGAGATTAGAAATGGATTTTTGAGTTGGGCTGAGTTCTCTTTAATGCCAGCTCGTTTTCCATGCTCCTCTAAGAATCCAGAGATTAGGAAGGGATTTTTGAGTTGGCTCAGTTGCTCCTTTAATCCCAGCTTTTTTCAATGCTCCTCCATGAATCCAGAGATTAGGAAGGGATTTTTGAGTTGGCTCAGTAGCTCCTTTAATCCCAGCTTTTTTCCAATGCTCCTCCATGAATCCAGAGATTAGGAAGGGATTTTTGAGTTGGCTCAGTTGCTCCTTTAATCCCAGGTTTTTTTCAATGCTCCCCATTAATCCAGAGTTTAGGAAGGATTTTTGAGTTGAGCTCAGTTGCTCCTTTAATCCCAGCTTTTTTCCATGCTCCTCCATGAATCCAGAGATTAGGAAGGGATTTTTGAGTTGGCTCAGTTGCTCCTTTAATCCCAGGTTTTTTCAATGCTCCCCCATGAATCCAGAGTTTTGGGAAGGGATTTTTGAGTTGAGCTGAGTTGCTTCTTTAATCCCCAGCTCTTTTCCATGCTCCTCTAAGAATCCAGAGATTAGGAAGGGATTTTTGAGTTGGCTCAGTTGCTCCTTTAATCCCAGCTCTTTTTCCATGCTCCTCCATGAATCCAGAGATTAGGAAGGGATTTTTGAGTTGGCTCAGTTGCTCCTTTAATCCCAGCTCTTTTTCAATGCTCCTCCATGAATCCAGAGATTAGGAAGGGATTTTTGAGTTGGCTCAGTTGCTCCTTTTAATCCCAGTTTTTATTTCAATGCTCCCCATTAATCCAGAGATTAGGAAGGGATTTTTTGAGTTGGCTCAGTTGCTCCTTTAATCCCAGGTTTTTTCAATGCTCCCCATGAATCCAGAGTTTGGGAAGGGATTTTTGAGTTGAGCTGAGTTGCTCCTTTAATCCCAGCTCTCTTTCCATGCTCCTCTATGAATCCAGAGTTTTAGAAATGGATTTTTGAGTTGGGCTGAGTTGCTCTTTAATGCCAGCTCGTTTTCCATGCTCCTCTAAGAATCCAGAGATTAGGAAGGGATTTTTGAGTTGGCTCAGTTGCTCCTTTAATCCCAGGTTTTTTTCAATGCTCCCCATGAATCCAGAGATTAGGAAGGGATTTTTGAGTTGGCTCAGTTGCTCCTTTAATCCCAGCTTTTTTCAATGCTCCTCCATTAATCCAGAGATTAGGAAGGATTTTTGAGTTGGCTCAGTTGCTCCTTTAATCCCAGCTTTTTTTCAATGCTCCCCTATGAATCCAGAGTTTAGGAAGGGATTTTTGAGTTGGCTGAGTTGCTCCTTTAATCCCAGCTCTTTTTCAATGCTCCTCCATGAATCCAGAGATTAGGAAGGGATTTTTGAGTTGGCTCAGTTGCTCCTTTAATCCCTGTTTTTTCAATGCTCCCTATTAATCCAGAGTTTGGGAAGGGATTTTTGAGTTGAGCTGAGTTGCTTCTTTAATCCCAGCTTTTTTCTTGCTTATCCATGAATCCAGATTTTAGAAGTGGATTTTTTGATTTGGGTTGCGTTCCTTTAATCTCAGCTCTTTTTCCATGCTCCTCCATGAATCCAGAGGTTAGGAAGGGATTTTTTGAGTTGGCTCAGTTGCTCCTTTAATCCCAGGTTTTTTTTCAATGCTCCCCCATTAACCCAGAGTTTGGGAAGGGATTTTTGAGTTGAGCTGAGTTGCTTTTTAATCCCAGCTCTTTTTCCATGCATCTCCAGGAATCCAGATTTTAAAAAAGGATTTTTTTGATTTGGGTTGCGTTCCTTTAATCCCAGCTCTTTTTCCATGCTCCTCCATGAATCCAGAGATTAGGAAGGGATTTTTTGAGTTGGCTCAGTTGCTCCTTTAATCCCTGGTTTTTTTCAATGCTCCCCCATGAATCCAGAATTTGGGAAGGGATTTTTGAGTTGAGCTGAGTTACTTCTTTAATCGCAGCTCTCTTTCCATGTTCCTCCAGGAATCCAGAGATTAGGAAGGGATTTTTGAGTTGGCTCAGTAGCTCCTTTAATCCCCGCTCTTTTTCCATGCTCCTCTAAGAATCCAGAGATTAGGAAGGGATTTTTTGAGTTGGCTCTGTTGCTTCTTTAATCCCAGTTTTTTTCATTGCTCCCCCATGAATCCAGAGATTAGGAAGGGATTTTTTGAGTTGGCTCAGTTGCTCCTTTAATCCCAGTTTTTTTTCAATGCTCCCCCATGAATCCAGAGATTAGGAAGGGATTTTTTGAGTTGGCTCAGTTGCTCCTTTAATCCCAGTTTTTTTTCAATGTTCCCCCATGAATCCAGAGTTTGGGAAGGGATTTTTGAGTTGAGCTGAGTTGCTTCTTTAATCCCAGCTCTTTTTCCATGCTCCTCTAAGAATCCAGAGATTAGGAAGGGATTTTTGAGTTGGCTCAGTTGCTCCTTTAATCCCAGGTTTTTTCAATGCTCCCCATGAATCCAGAGTTTAGGAAGGGATTTTTGAGTTGAGCTGAGTTACTTCTTTAATCCCAGGTTTTTTCCATGTTCCTCTAAGAATCCAGAGATTAGGAAGGGATTTTTGAGTTGGCTCAGTTGCTCCTTTAATCCCAGTTTTTTTCAATGCTCTCCCATTAATCCAGAGATTAGGAAGGGATTTTTGAGTTGGCTCAGTTGCTCCTTTAATCCCAGGTTTTTTCAATGCTCCCCATTAATCCAGAGTTTGCGAGGGGATTTTTGAGTTGAGCTGAGTTGCTCCTTTAATCCCAGCTCTTTTTCCATGCTCCTCTAAGAATCCAGAGATTAGGAAGGGATTTTTTGAGTTGGCTCAGTTGCTCCTTTAATCCCAGTTTTTTCAATGCTCCCCCATGAATCCAGAGATTAGGAAGGGATTTTTTGAGTTGGCTCAGTTGCTCCTTTAATCCCTGGTTTTTTTCAATGCTCCCTTATTAATCCAGAGTTTGGGAAGGGATTTTTGAGTTGAGCTGAGTTGCTCCTTTAATCCCAGCTCTTTTTCCATGCTTCTCCATGAATCCAGACTTTAGAAATGGATTTTTTGATTTGGGTTGTGTTCCTTTAATCCCAGCTCTTTTTCCATGCTCCTCCAAGAATCCAGAGATTAGGAAGAGATTTTTTGAGTTGGCTCAGTTGCTCCTTTAATCCCAGGTTTTTTTCAATGCTCCCCTATTAATCCAGAGTTTAGAAATGGATTTTTTAGTTGGGTTGAGTTCCTTTAATCCCAGCTCTTTTTCCATGCTCCTCTAAGAATCCAGAGATTAAGAAGGGATTTTTTGAGTTGGCTCTGTTGCTTCTTTAATCCCAGTTTTTTTCATTGCTCCCCCATGAATCCAGAGATTAGGAAGGGATTTTTTAAGTTGGCTCACTTGCTCCTTTAATCCCAGTTTTTTTTCAATGCTCCCCCATTAATCCAGAGATTAGGAAGGGATTTTTTGAGTTGGCTCAGTTGCTCCTTTAATCCCAGGTTTTTTCAATGTTCCCCCATGAATCCAGAGTTTGCAAAGGGATTTTTGAGTAGAGCTGAGTTGCTTCTTTAATGCCAGCTCTCTTTCCATGTTCCTCTAAGAATCCAGAGTTTAGAAATGGATTTTTTGAGTTGGGTTGAGTTCCTTTATTGCCAGCTCGTTTTCCATGCTCCTCTAAGAATCCAGAGATTAGGAAGGGATTTTTTGAGTTGGCTCAGTTGCTCCTTTAATCCCAGTTTTATTTCAATGCTCCCCCATTAATCGAGAGATTAGGAAGGGATTTTTTGAGTTGGCTCAGTTGCTCCTTTAATCCCAGTTTTTTTTCCAATGCTCCCCCGTTAATCCAGAGTTTGGGAAGGGATTTTTGAGTTGAGCTGAGTTACTTCTTTAATCCCAGCTCTTTTTCCTGCTTGCCCATGAATCCAGATTTTAGAAATGGATTTTTTGAGTTGGGTTGAGTTCCTTTAATGCCAGCTCGTTTTCCATGCTCCTGTAAGAATCCAGAGATTAGGAAGGGATTTTTGGACTTGGCTCAGTTGCTCCTTTAATTCCAGTTTTTTTTTCAATGCTCCCCCATGAATACAGAGATTAGGAAGGGATTTTTTGAGTTGGCTCACTTGCTCCTTTAATCCCAGTTTTTTTTCAATGCTCCCCCATGAATCCAGAGATTAGGAACGGATTTTTGAGTTGGCTCAGTTGCTCCTTTAATCCCAGTTTTTTTCAATGCTCCCCATGAATCCAGAGTTTGGGAAGGGATTTTTTGAGTTGGCTCAGTAGCTCCTTTAATCCCTGTTTTTTTTTCATGCTCCCTTATTAATCCAGAGTTTGGGAAGGGATTTTTGAGTTGAGCTGAGTTGCTCCTTTAATCCCAGCTCTTTTTCCATGCTCCTCTAAGAATCCAGAGATTAGGAAGGGATTTTTTGTGTTGGCTCTGTTGCTTCTTTTATCCCAGTTTTTTTCATTGCTCCCCCATGAATCCAGAGATTAGGAAGGGATTTTTTAAGTTGGCTCACTTGCTCCTTTAATCCCAGTTTTTTTTCAATGCTCCCCCATTAATCCAGAGATTAGGAAGGGATTTTTTGAGTTGGCTCAGTTGCTCCTTTAATCCCAGGTTTTTTCAATGTTCCCCCATGAATCCAGAGTTTGGGAAGGGATTTTTGAGTTGAGCTGAGTTGCTTCTTTAATCCCAGCTCTCTTTCCATGTTCCTCTAAGAATCCAGAGTTTAGAAATGGATTTTTTGAGTTGGGTTGAGTTCCTTTATTGCCAGCTCGTTTTCCATGCTCCTCTAAGAATCCAGAGATTAGGAAGGGATTTTTTGACTTGGCTGAGTTGCTCCTTTAATTCCAGTTTTTTTTTCAAGGCTCCCCCATTAATCGAGAGATTAGGATGGGATTTTTTGAGTTGGCTCAGTATGTCCTTTAATCCCAGTTTTTTTTCCAATGCTCCCCCGTTAATCCAGAGTTTGGGAATGGATTTTTGAGTTGAGATGAGTTACTTCTTTAATCGCAGCTCTCTTTCCATGTTCCTCTAAGGATCCAGAGATTAGGAAGCGATTTTTTGAGATGGCTCAGTAGCTCATTTAATCCCAGTTTTTTTTCAATGCTCTCCCATTAATCCAGAGTTTAGGAAGGGATTTTTGATTTTAGCTGAGTTGCTCCTTTAATCCCAGGTTTTTTTCAATGCTCCTCCATTAATCCAGAGTTTAGGAAGGGATTTTTTGAGTTGGGCTGAGTTGCTCCTTTAATCCCAGCTCTTTTTCCAATGCTCCTCCATGAATCCAGAGATTAGGAAGGGATTTTTTGAGTTGGCTCAGTTGCTCCTTTAATCCCAGGTTTTTTTTCAATGCTCCCCCATTAATCCCGAGTTTAGAAATGGATTTTTTGAGTTGGGTTTAGTTCCTTTAATCCCAGCTCTTTTTCCATGCTCCCCCATTAATCCAGAGATTAGGAAGGGATTTTTTGAGTTGGCTCTGTTGCTTCTTTAATCCCAGTTTTTTTCATTGCTCCCCATGAATCCAGAGATTAGGAAGGGATTTTTGAGTTGGCTCACTTGCTCCTTTAATCCCAGTTTTTTTCAATGCTCCCCATGAATCCAGAGATTAGGAAGGGATTTTTGAGTTGGCTCAGTTGCTCCTTTAATCCCAGCTTTTTTCAATGCTCCCCCATGAATCCAGAGATTAGGAAGGATTTTTGAGTTGGCTCAGTAGCTCCTTTAATCCCAGTTTTTTTCAATGCTCCCCTATTAATCCAGAGTTTGGGAAGGGATTTTTGAGTTGAGCTGAGTTGCTTCTTTAATCCCAGCTCTTTTTCCATGCTTCTCCATGAATCCAGAGTTTAGAAATGGATTTTTTGAGTTGGGCTGTGTTCCTTTAATCCCAGCTCTTTTTCCATGCTCCTCCAAGAATCCAGAGATTAGGAAGGGATTTTTTGAGTTGGCTCAGTTGCTCCTTTAATCCCAGGTTTTTTTCAATGCTCCCCATTAATCCAGAGTTTAGAAATGGATTTTTGAGTTGGGTTGAGTTCCTTTAATCCCAGCTCTTTTTCCATGCTCCTCTAAGAATCCAGAGATTAGGAAGGGATTTTTTGAGTTGGCTCAGTTGCTCCTTTAATCCCAGGTTTTTTCAATGCTCCCCATTAATCCAGAGTTTGGGAAGGGATTTTTGAGTTGAGCTGAGTTGCTCCTTTAATCCCAGCTCTCTTTCCATGCTCCTCTAAGAATCCAGAGATTAGGAAGGGATTTTTGAGTTGGCTAGTTGCTCCTTTAATCCCAGCTTGTTTTCCATGCTCCTCTAAGAATCCAGAGATTAGGAAGGGATTTTTGAGTTGGCTCAGTTGCTCCTTTAATCCCAGGTTTTTTTCAATGCTCCCCAGTTAATCCAGAGTTTTGGGAAGGGGATTTTTGAGTTGAGCTGAGTTGCTTCTTTAATCCCAGCTCTTTTTCCATGCTTCTCCATGAATCCAGATTTTTAGAAATGGATTTTTTGAGTTGGGGTTGAGTTCCTTTAATCCCAGCTCGTTTTCCATGCTCCTCCATGAATCCAGAGATTAGGAAGGGATTTTTGAGTTGGCTCTGTTGCTTCTTTAATCCCAGTTTTTTCAATGCTCCCCATGAATCCAGAGATTAGGAAGGGATTTTTGAGTTGGCTCAGTTGCTCCTTTAATCCCAGTTTTTTCAATGCTCCCCATTAATCCAGAGATTAGAAAGGATTTTTGAGTTGGCTGAGTTCCTTTAATCCCAGCTCTTTTCAAGCTCTCTAAGAATCCAGAGATTAGGAAGGATTTTTGAGTTGAGCTGAGTTGCTCCTTTAATCCCAGCTCTTTTTCCATGCTCCCCATGAATCCAGAGTTTAGAAATGGATTTTTTGAGTTGGGTTGAGTTCCTTTTAATGCCAGCTCGTTTTCCATGCTCCTCTAAGAATCCAGAGATTAGGAAGGGATTTTTGAGTTGGCTCAGTTGCTCCTTTAATCCCAGCTCTTTTCAATGCTCCTCCATGAATCCAGAGATTAGGAATGGATTTTTTGAGTTGGCTCAGTAGCTCCTTTAATCCCAGCTTTTTTCAATGCTCCCCATGAATCCAGAGATTTGGGAAGGGATTTTTGAGTTGAGTCTGAGTTACTTCTTTAATCGCAGCTCTCTTTCCATGTTCCTCTAAGAATCCAGAGATTAGGAAGGGATTTTTTGAGATGGCTCAGTTGCTCCTTTAATCCCAGTTTTTTCAATGCTCTCCCATTAATCCAGAGATTAGGAAGGGATTTTTGAGTTGGCTCAGCTGCTCCTTTAATCCCAGGTTTTTTTTAATGCTCCCCGTTAATCCAGAGTTTGCGAGGGATTTTGAGTTGAGCTGAGTTGCTCCTTTAATCCCAGCTCTTTTGCCATGTTCCTCCAATGAATCCCGAG
>JAKWBO010000707.1:0-30363 GCA_034336685.1 Luscinia luscinia | reverse complement strand
GGGTGAAAATTCACTAGCCACAGCTAAAAATTTGGTAGTCACAGGCAGAAATTCACTAGCCACGGGTCAGAATGTGCTGGGCACAGCTGGAAATGTGCTGGGAACAGGTCAAAATTCACTAGCCACAGCCAGAAATTCACTAGCCACAGGTCTGAATGTGCTGGCCACGGGTGAAAATGTGATAGTCATAGGTTAAAATTTGGTAGCCACATCCAGAAATGTGCTAGTCATAGGTCAAAATTTGGTAGTCACAGCTGGAAATTCACTAGCCACAGGTCAGGATTTGGTAGCCACGGGCTGAAATGAAAGCCAACCTGGTGTACCAGTACAAGGGCCTGGGGCTGAGCCTGGGCACCATGGTGTGCGGCTGGGACGAGCGCGGGCCCGGTGAGGAGCACTGGGAGGGGGAATTTGGTAGCCACGGGTCAGAATTTGGTAGCCACAGGTCAAAATTTGGTAGTCACAGCTGAAAATGTGCTAGTGACAGGCAGAAATTCGCTAGCCACAGCTAAAAATTAGGTAGTCACAGCTAAAAGTGTGCTAGTCACAGCCAGAAATTCGCTAGTCACAGCTGAAAATTCACTAGCCACAGGTAAAAATCTGCTAGCCACACCCAGAAATGTGCTAGCCACAGGTCAGAAATGTGCTGGGCACAGGTCAAAATTTGGTAGCCACAGTCAGAAATTCACAAGCCACAGGTTAAAATTTGGAAGTCACAGCTAAAAATGTGTTGGCCACAGGTCAGAATTTGCTAGCCACACCCAGAAATGTGCTGGGCAGAGCCTGAAATTCGGTAGCCACGGGTCAGAATGTGCTAGCCACAGCCAGAAGTTCACTAGCCACGGGTCAGAGTGTGCTAGCCACAGGTCAAAATGTGCTGGGAACAGGTCAGAATTTGGTAGTCACAGCCAGAAATTCGCTAGCCACAGGTAAAAATGTGCTGGCCACACCCAGAAATGTGCTAGCCACAGGTCGAAATTTGGTAGCCACACCCAGAAATGTGCTAGCCACAGGTCGAAATTTGGTAGCCACAGCCAGAAATGTGCTAGTCACAGGTGAGAATTTGGTAGCCACAGCTAAAAATGTCCTGGGCACAGCCAGAAATTCACTAGCCACGGGTCAGAATTTGGTAGCCACGGGTGAAAATCCGCTAGCCAGGGGTCAAAATTTGGTAGCCACGGGTCACAATTCGCTAGCCACGGGTCAGAATTTGGTAGTCACAGCTAAAAATGTGCCAGCCACAGCCAAAAATTTTGTAGTCACAGCCAGAAATTCACAAGCCACGGGTGAAAATGTGCTAGCCACAGCCTGAAACTTGGTAGTCACAGCCAGAAATTTGGTAGCCACAGGTGAAAATTCACTAGCCACGGGTCAAAATGTGGTAGTCATAGGTCAGAATTTGGTAGTCACAGCTAAAAATGTGCTGGGAACAAGTCAAAATTTGGTAGCCACAGCCAGAAATTCACTAGCCACGGGTGAAAATTTTGTAGTCACAGCCAGAAATTCACTAGCCACGGGTGAAAATGTGCTGGGCACAGGTCAGAATTTGGTAGCCGCAGCCAGAAATTCACTAGCCACAGGTGAGAATTTGGTGGCCATAGGTCAGAATTTGGTAGCCACGGGTCAAAATGTGCTGGGAACAGGTCAAAACTTGGTAGTCACAGCCAGAAATTCACTAGCCACGGGTGAAAATTCGCTAGCCATGAGTCAGAATTCGCTAGCCACGGGTGAAAATTTGGTAGCCACGGGTCAGAATTTGGTAGCCACAGCTAAAAATGCACCAGCCACAGCCCTAAATGGGGTTGAAATGGCCCCAGAGTCGCTCTCTGAACCTTTAAAATGAATTCTGAGCCTGTGTGGTTGTTAGTGATGGAAAAAAATTTGGTGGCCACACCCCAAAATTTGGTAGCCACACCCCAAAATCTGGTAGCCACACCCAAAACCTCACTAGCCACACCCCAAAATTTGGTAGCCACACCCAAAACCTCGCTAGCCACACCTCCAAACTCGGTGGCCACACCCAAAACCTCACTAGCCACGCCCCAAAATTTGGTAGCCACACCTCTAAAATCATTTCTAATGGTCTGAAATTCATTCCTCGTGCCCTGAACTCACTGGTCACACCCCAAACCTCACTAGCCACACCCCCAAAATTTGGTAGCCACACCCCAAAATTTGGTAGCCACACCCAAAATTTGGTAGCCACACACTCCAAAACCACTTCTAATGTTCTGAAATTCATTCCTGATGCCCTAAACTCACTGGCCACACCCAAAACCTCACTGGCCACACCTCCAAACTCGGTGGCCACACCCCAAAATTCGGTAGCCACACCCCCAAAATTTGGTAGCCACACCCCAAACCTCACTAGCCACACCCCAAAATTCGGTAGCCACACCCCAAAATTCGGTAGCCACACCCGGGGCTCAGTGGCCGCTCGCCGTCCCCAGGCCTGTACTACGTGGACAGCGAGGGGCAGCGCGTGGCCGGCTCGGCCTTCGCCGTGGGCTCGGGCTCCTCCTACGCCTACGGGGTGCTGGACCGGGGGCTGAGCAGCGCCGTGGGCACCGAGGCGGCGGCGTGCGCTCGCCAAGCCGCCAGCGATCTACCAGGCGGCGCGGCGGATCGCGCGACTCGGGCGGCAACCGTGGCGCCGTGTTCCATCGTGGGGCCGCAGGGCTGGCGGGAGGTGTCGGGGAGAAACGTGGCCGGAGCTGCAGGAGGAGTATGGGGAGTGAAGGGGGAAATGGGGGGAATGGGGAAATTGGGGAAATGGGGTAAAGGGGGAATGGGGTAAATGGGGTAAATGGGGTAAATGGGGGAAATGGGGTAAAATGGGGTAAAGGAGGAAATGGGGTAAAGGGGGAAATGGGGTAAATGGGGTAAAATGGGGAAATGGGGTAAAATGGGGAAATGGGGTAAAATGGGGTAAAGGAGGAAATGGGGTAAAAAGGGGTAAAATGGGGTAAATGGGGTAAAATGGGTAAAGGGGGAAATGGGGTAAAATGGGGTAAAATGGGGTTAAATGGGGTAAAAATGGGGTAAAGGGGTAAAATGGGGTTAAAATGGGGTAAATGGGGTAAAAATGGGGTAAAATGGGGTAAAGGGAAAATGGGGTAAATGGGGTAAAATGGGGTAAAATGGGGTAAAGGAGGAAATGGGGTAAAATGGGAAAATGGGGGAAATGGGGTAAATGGGGAAAATGGGGAAATGGGGTAAATTGTAAAAATTCAGAAAATTGTAAAAATGAGTTTGAGAAATAAAGTGAATTTTTGTTGTTGGAGGATTTTTTGTGGTTTTGTGCATTTTTTTAATTAAAGGGGTTTGGGGTGAAAAACGGGAATTTTGGGTGAAAGAAATGGGTTAAAAACCTGTAATTTTGGTAAATTGCAGAATTTTTGGGTGAAAAGAAGGAGAAATTTTGGGATAAAATTTATGAGATTTTAGGTAAAAAAATTGAAATTTTGGGTTAAAATTTTTGGGATTTTGGGTTTTAAAAAACAAATTTTGGGTTAAAAAAATTCAATTTTTGGGTAAAAATTTGTGGCATTTTGGGTTAAAACTTGAAGAATTTTGGGTTAAAATTTGTGGAATTTCGGGTTTAAAAATGAGAATTTTTGGGTTCAAATTTGTTGGATTTTAAGTAAAAAAATGAGAAATTTTGGGTTAAAAATGGAATTTTTGGATTAAAGTTTGTGAGATTTTGGATTTTAAACATGAGAAACTTTGGATTAAAAAATTCAATTTTTGGGTAAAAATTTGTGGACTTTTGGGTGAAAAAATGAGAAATTTTGGGTTAAAAATTAGAATTTTTGGGTTGAAATTTGTGAGGACTTGAGTTTAAAAAAATGGAATTTTTAGGTAAAAATTTGAGATTTTTGGGTTTAAAAAAATCAAAATTTTGGGTAAAAAATTTTGGAATTTTGGGCTAAAAAAATGGAAATTTTGGGTTAAAATTCGTGGAATTTTTGGGTTCAAAAAATGAGAATTTTGGGTTAAAATAAGTAGAAAAAAAATTCGGAATTTTGAGAAGAAAATTTTATTTTTTTGGGTTTTTTTTTCCCTCCCGGCCCCGCCCACCCCGGAAGCGATGTCACGGGTATGCAAATGAGATGCAAATGAGGCGGAATCCGGGATTCTGATTGGACGATCAGCGGCGGCGGCGAAACCCTGGGGAGGAAACTGGGAGTTACTGGTTTGGACTGGTTTGGACTGGGAGGGGAAAAATGGGGGGAAAATGGGAAATTTTGGGGAAAAAAAATTGGGAATTTTGGGGAAAAAAACTTAAAAATTTTGGAGGTTTAAAAATGAGAATTTTGGGGGAAATTAAAATGAAATTTTTGGGGAAAAAGGAATTTTGGGGGAAAAAAATTTGGGAATTTTAGGGGAAAAAAATAAAAATTTTGTAGGTTAAAAAATGGGAATTTTGGGGGAAAAAATTTGGAATTTTTGGGGGAAAAAAAAGAGAATTTTGGGGGAAAAAAATTCGGGAGTTTTGGGGGAAAAAATTGGAATTTTGGGTAAAAAAAATTTGGGGATTTTTGGGCGAAAGTGAGAATTTTGAGGGAAAAAAAATTGGGAAATTTTGGGGAAAAAATGAGAATTTTTGGAAAAAAAAATTTGGAATTTTGAGGGAAAAATTTGGAATTTTTGGGTAAAAAAACTTGGGAAATTTTGGGAAAAAATTAAAAATTTTGGAGGTTAAAAAATGAGAATTTTGGGGGAAAAAATTAAAAATTTTTAAGGGTTAAAAAATGGGAATTTTGAGAAAAAAAGAATTGGAATTTTTTAAGCAAAAAAATTGGAATTTTGGGTAAAAAAATTGGGAATTTTTGAAAAGAAATTTGGAATTTTTGGATAAAAAAAATTGAGAATTTTGAAGGAATGAATAAAAATTTTGGAGGTGTAAAAAACAGAACTTTGGGGGAAATTAAAATGAAAGTTTTGGGGCAAAAAATGGGGAATTTGGGCAAAATAAAATTTGGAATTTTGGGGAAAAAAATTTGGGAATTTTGGGGAAAAATAAGAAATTTTTTTGGGGAAAAAATGAGAATTTTGGGACAAAAAAAGGAATTTTGGGACTGACCTTTTTTCCCTTTTTTCTTCCCCAATTTTTGTTTTTTCCTTTTTTTCTTCGGCGGCTCCGACGATTCCTGAGGGGCCAAAAAAACCCAAAAATTTCCAATTTTCACCCAAAAATTCCCAAATTTTACCCAAAAATTTCTCAAAATTTATCCCAAAAAATTCCCCAAATTTTACCCCAAAAATTCCCAAAATTTTTCCCGAATTTTCCCCAATTTTTCCCCATTTTTCCCAAATTTTTTCCCAATTTTCCCCATTTTTTCCCCAAACTTTCCACAAATTTTTCCAGAATTTTTCCCCAAATTTCCCAATTTTTTCCCAATTTTTCTCCAAATTTTCCCAATTTTTTCCCAAATTTTCCCAAATTTTTTCCCAAATTTTTCCAGAATTTTCCCCAAATTTTCCCAATTTTTCCCCAAATTTTCCCAATTTTTTCCACATTTTTTCCCAATTTTCCCCTTTTTTTCCCCATTTTTCCCAATTTTCCCCCTTTTCCCCAATTTTTTTCTCAATTTTTTTCCATTTTTTCCCATTATTTTTCCCAAATTTTTCCAGAATTTTCCCCCAAATTTTCCAATTTTTCCCAAATTTCTCCAGAAATTTTTCCCCAAATTTTCCCAATTTTTTCCCAACTTTTTCCCCATTTTTCCCAAGTTTTCCCCATAATCTTTCCCAATCTTTCCAAATTTTTTCCTAATTTTCCCAGATTTTTTTCCCATTTTTCCCCAATTTTCCCACTTTTCCCCAATTTTTTTCAAATTTTCCCAATATCTGTCCCCATTTTTCCCTTTTTTTCCCCATTTTTCCCCAATTTTCCCACTTTTCCCCATTTTTTCCCGAATTTTTTTCCCCATTTTTCTCCAATTTTTACTGAATTTTTCCGTTTTTTTCCCCCCAAGCCCCGCCCCCCTGCCCTCACCTGATTGGCCGCCTCCCCCAGGAGGGCGGGGAAAGCCCCGAACTTGGTGACGTCATCCAGCTCCGACCCCGCCCCCCGCGGCCGCCGCGGCCGCCAGGGGGCGCTGAGGCGCTGCAGCATCGACTCCTCGTAGCGCACCCTGAAAAATACCCCAAAAACGCCCGAATTTCACCCAAAATCCGCCCAAAAATCGCCCGAATTTCACCCAAAATGTGACCTCAGTGAAGTCCTGAGGGACTTCTGGCCAAAAAAAGCCAAAACTTCGGGCAAAAAACGACCCAAAAATGACCCCAAAATCACGAAAGTGACCAAAAAACCGACCCCAAGTTACTCGTTTCACCCCAAAATCGCCCGAATTTCACCCAAAATTGACCCAAAAATTATCCAAATTTCACAAAAATTTCGCCCAAAATGTAACCTCATGTAAGTCCTGAGGGACGTTAGGCCAAAAAAAGCCAAAAATTTGGGCAAAAAATGCCCCAAAAATGACCCCGAATTGACCAAAGTGACCAAAAACTGACCCCAAGTTACTCAAGTATCACCCCAAAATGCCCCAAAACCGCCCGAATTTCACCCAAAATCCGCCCAAAAATCGCCCAAATTTCACCCAAAATGTGACCTCATGTAAGTCCTGAGGGACTTCTTGCCAAAAAGCAAAAAATCCGGCAAAAATGACCCAAAAATGACCCCAAAGTCACCAAAGTGACCAAAAACTGACCGAAGTTACTCGTGTCACCCCAAAATGCCCCAAAATCGCCTGAATTTTACCCAAAATCCGCCCAAATTTTACCCAAATTTCACCCAAAATGTGACCTCAGGGAAGTCCTGAGGGAGTCTTGGCCGAAAAGTGCCAAAAATTCCGGCAAAAAGTGACCCAAAATTGACCCCAAAGTGACCAAAGTGACCCAAAAGTGACCCTGAATCACTTAAATTTCACCAAGAATTTGCCCGAAACTGCCCAAATTTCTCCCAAAATTGACCCAAAAATCATCCAAATTTCACAAAAATTTCGCCCAAAATGTGACCTCAGGGAAGTCCTGAGGGACTTTTGGCCGAAAAGTGCCAAAAATTTGGGGAAAAAGTGACCAAAAATGACCCCGAAGTGACCAAAGTGACCAAAAAACTGACCCCAAGTTACTCAAGTGTCACCCCAAAATACCCCAAAAACGCCCGAATTTCACCCAAAATTTGCCCAAAAATCGCCCAAATTTCACCCAAAATGTGACCTCAGTGAAGTCCTGAGGAGTCTTGGCCAAAAACCCAAAAATTTGGGTAAGAAATGCCCAAAAATGACCCCAAAATGACCAAAGTGACCTCGAGTCACTTAAATTTCACCCAGAATTTGCCCAAAAGTCCCCAAATTTCACCCAAAAATGACCAAAAAATCTCAAAAATTCCTGAAACCCTCCAAAAAATAGCAAAAAAATGTGAAGAAAATCAGAAATAAAAAAAAAACCAGAAAAAAATCAGAAAAAAGTCAGAAAAAAATCAGAAAAAAATTAGAAAAAAATCAGAAAAAATCAGAAAAAAAAATCAGAAAAATACCAGAAAAAAATCAGAAAAAAATCGAAAAACATCAGAAAAAAATCAGAAAACATCAGAAAAAAATCAGAAAAAACTGGAAAAAAATCAGAAAAAAAATCGAAAAAAAATCAGAAAAAAGTCAGAAAATAATCGAAAAAAAATCAGAAAAAATCGAAAAAAAATCAGAAAAAAATCAGAAAAAAATCTGAAAAAAGATCAGAAAAAAATCAGAAAACAAATTTTAAAAACTCGAAAAAAAATCAGAAAAAAATGGGGAAAAAAATCAGAAAAACATCGAAAAAAAAAAGTAAAAAATTCGAAAAAAATCTAAAATAAATCAGAAAAAACCCCAAAAAAAATCGAAAAAAAATCCAAAAAAAATCGAAAAAAATTGGAAAAAAAACTAGAAAAGATCAAAAAAAATTCGAGAAGAAATCGAAAAAAAATGGAAAAAAATCTGAAAAAAATTCGAAAAAAAATAAAAAAAAATCTGAAAAAAATCGAAAAAAAATGGAAAAAAATCTGAAAAAAATTGAAAAAAATGGGAAAAAAATCTGAAAAAAATCGAAAAAAAATCAGAAAAAAATCAGAAAAACAGAGAAAAAAAAATCAGAAAAAAACTTTTAAAATAATAAAAAAAAATCAGAAAAAAATCAGAAAAAAATCGAAAAAAAATCGAAAAAAATATAAAAAAAATCAGAAAAAATTAGAAAAAAATCGAAAAAAAATCAGAAAAAAATCCCAAAAAATCCCCAAATTCCCCCATCCCTGTCTCACCTGTGCAGCTCCTGGCGGGGGGGCGGAGCAACCCCTCCCATCCTGGCGGGGCCCCTCCCCAGCTCCTCCCCAAATCCCTTCCAGGAATCCCCAAAAAATCCCCAAAAATCCCAAAAAATTCTGGAAAACTCCGAAAAATAGTTCGAAAAATTCCTGTCACAAATCCCCAAAATTTTCCTGTACAACCACCTGAAATTCTCCCAAAAATTACCCAAAAAATCTGAAAAAATGGGAAAAAAATAGAAAAAAAAAGGGAAAAAAACCAAAAAAAATCAGAAAATAATCGAGAAAAAATCAGAAAAAAAAATCGAAAAAAAATCAGAAAAAAAATCAGAAAAAAATCAGAAAAAAATCAGAAAAAAATCGATAAAAATTCGGAAAAAATCAGAAAAAAATCAGAAAAAATTTGAAAAAAATTAAAAAAAATCGGAAAAAATCAGAAAAAAATCGAAAAAAATCGAAAAAAATCAGAAAAAATCTAAAAAATCAGAAAAAATCAGAAAAAATCAGAAAAAATCGGAAAAAATCGGATAAAAATCAGAAAAAAAATCTGAAAAAACCAGAAAAAAATTTTAAAAACTCGAAAAAAATCTGAAAAAATATCAGAAAAAAAATCGAAAAAAATCAGAAAAAAAATCGAAAAAATCTGAAAAAAACAGAAAAAATTTGAAAAAAACCAAAAAAATCAGAAAAAAGTCGAAAAAAATCAGAAAAAAACCAGAAAAAATCGGGAAAAAACATAAGAAAAAAAACAGAAAAAATCAGAAAAAAATCAGAAAAAATCTGAAAAAATCTGAAAAAAATCGAAAAAAATCAGAAAAAAATGGGAAAAAAAATCAGAAAAAAATCGAGAAAAAATTAAAAAAATTGAAAAAATCTGAAAAAAATCGAAAAAATTGAAAAAAAAGATAAAAATTCCCAAAAAATCCCAAAAAATCCCCAATTCCCCCATCCCTGTCTCACCTGTGCAGCTCCTGGCGGGGGCTGAGCAACCCCTCCCCGATCCTAGCGGGGCCCTCCCCAGCTCCTCCCCCAAATCCCTTCCAGGAAGCCCCAAAAAATTGGAAAAAAATTTAGAAAAAATCGTAAAAATTTAAAAAAATTCTAAAAAACCAGAAAAAAAAAAAAAAAATTCGAAAAGAATCTGAAAAAAATCAGAAAAAATCAGAAAAAATCAGAAAAGATTAGAAAAAAATTGGAAAAAATCGAAAAAAATCAGAAAAAAAATCGAAGAAAAATCAGAAAAAAATTTTAAAAAATCAGAAAAAAATCAGAAAAAATTGAAAAAAATCTAAAAAAATCGGGAAAAAAAATCGAAAAGAAATCGAAAAAATAAGAAAAAAAATCGAAAAAAATAAGAAAAAAATCGAAAAAAACCCGATAAAAATTCAGAAAAAATCAGAAAGAAATTGGAAAAATATCAGAAAAAAATCAGAAAAAAAGTCGAAAAAAATCAGAAAAAAATCGAAAAAAATCTGAAAAAAATCTGAAAAAATTCAGGAAAAAATCAGAAAAAAATCTGAAAAAAATTGGAAAAAATCAGAAAAAAATCGAAAAAAAATGGTAAAAAATCCCCAAAAAATCCCAAAAAATCCCCAAAAATCCCCCAGCCCCGTCTCACCTGTGCAGCTCCTGGCGGGGGGCGCGGAGCAGCCCCTCCCCCTCCTGGCGGGGCCCCTCCCCCAGCTCCTCCCCCAAATCCCTTCCAGGAAGCCCCAAAAAAATTGGAAAAAAAATTCAGAAAAAAATCGTAAAAAATTCGAAAAAAACCGGAAAAAAATTAGTAAAAAATTTGAAAAAAATCTGAAAAAAATCAGAAAAAATCAGAAAAAGATTAGAAAAAAATTGGAAAAAAATCGAAAAAAAATCAGAAAAAAAATCGAAGAAAAATCAGAAAAAAATTTTAAAAAATCAGAAAAAAATCAGAAAAAAATTGAAAAAAATCTAAAAAAAATCGGGAAAAAAATCGAAAAGAAATCGAAAAAAATAAGAAAAAAAATCGAAAAAAATAAGAAAAAAAATCGAAAAAAATCTGAAAAAAATCAGAAAAAAATTTGAAAAAAACCAAAAAAATCAGAAAAAAGTCGAAAAAAATCAGAAAAAAACCAGAAAAAAATCAGAAAAAAATCAGAAAAAAATCTGAAAAAAAATCAGAAAAAAAATCGAAAAAAATCAGAAAAAAATCGAAGAAAAATCAGAAAAAAATCGAAGAAAAATCAGAAAAAAATCAGAAAATAATCGAAAAAAAATCAGAAAAAAATCGAAAAAAAACTAAAAAAAAATGATAAAAAATCCCAAAAAAATCCCAAAAAATCCCAAAAAATTCCCAAAAAATTCCCAAAAAATCCTCAAAATTCCCCAAATCCCGCCTCACCTGTGCAGCTCCTGGCGGGGGGCGCGGAGCAGCCCCTCCCCCTCCTGGCGGGGCCCCTCCCCCAGCTCCTCGCGCAGCTCCCGCAGCGCGGCCGAGCTCAGGGCGCGGCGCCGCAGGCGGAGCCGGGAGCGGGACCCGGCGTCGGGGACGGGGGCTGGGGGGAGATGGGAAAGGGTTAATGGGGGGTTGGGAAATTGGGGGATTTTGGATAAATTTTGTGAGAATTTTGTGGAATTTTGGGGGAATTTTGGGGGAATTTTGGGGGAATTTTGTGTGAATTTTAGGTGAATTTTGGGGGAAATTTGGGTGAATTTTTGGTGAATTTTGAATGAATTTTGAGTGAATTTTGAAAAAATTTCGGGTAATTTTTGAGTAAATTTTGGGCGAATTTTGAGTGAATTTTGAGTTAATTCAGGTAATTTTTGGGTAAATTTTGTGTGAATTTTGGGTGAATTTTGGTGAATTTTCTGTGAGTTTTGGGTGAACTTTGAGTGAATTCTGAGTGAATTTTGGGTGAAATTTGGGGGAATTTGAATGAATTTTGGGTGAATTTCTGTGAATTTTGGGTCAATTTTGGATAAATTTTGGGTGAATTTTGGGTGAATTTTGAGTAAATTTTGTGTGAATTTTGGATAAATTTTTGATAAATTTTGGGTGAATTTTGGTTAATTTTGGGTGAATTTTGAGTGAATTTTGAGTAAATTTTGGGGGAATTTAGGGTGAATTTTGGGTGAATTTTTAGTGAATTTTGAGTAAATTTTGAGTGAATTTTGGGTGAATTTTGGGTGAATTTTGGGTGAATTTCGGGTGAATTTTGGGGGAATTTTGGGTGAATTTTGGGGGAATTTTGAGTAAATTTTAGGTAAATTTTGTGTGAATTTTGTGTGAATTTTGAGTGAATTTAGGGTGAATTGTGGTGAATTTTGGGTGAATTTTGGGTGAATTTTGGGTAAATTTTGGGTGAATTTTGGGTGAATTTTAGTGAATTTTGTGTGAATTTTGAGCGAATTTTGTGTAAATTTTATGTGAATTTTGAGTAAACTTTGCTCAAGTTCAAGTAAATTTTGGGTGAATTTTGGTGAATTTGGGTGAATTTTGGGTGGATTTTGGGTGAATTTTAGATAAATTTCAGGTAATTTTGGGGGAATTTTGTGTGAATATTGTGTGAATTTTGGATAAATTTTTGATAAGTTTTGGTTAATTTTGGGTAAATTTTGGGGGAATTTTGGGTGAATTTTGGGTGAATTTTGGATATATTTAGTGGGGATTTTGGGGCATTTTGGGGAATTTTGGGAGAATTTTGGGTGAATTTTGGGGGAATTTAGGGTGAATTTTAGATAAATTTCGGGTAATTTTTGGGGGAATTTTGGGTGAATTTTGAGTAAATTTTGAGTGAATTTTGGGGAATTTTGGGGGAAATTTGGGGGAGTTTTGGGGAAATTTGAGTGAATTCGGGGTAATTTTGAGTAAATTTTGGGTGAATTTTGGAGTGAATTTTGAGTAAATTTTGGGGGAATTTTGGGGGAATTTTGGGGGATTTTGGGGGAATTTTGGGTGAATTTTGATGAATTTTGTGTGAATTTTGAATAAATTTCAGGTAATTTTTGAGTTAATTTTAAGTGAATTTTGGGGAATTCTCAGTGAATTTTGAGTGAATTTTGGTGAATTTTGGCTGAATTTTGAGTGAATTTTGGTGAATTTTGGCTGAATTTTGAGTGAATTATGAGTTAATTTGGGTAAATTTTAAGTGAATTTTGGAAAAATTTTTGGCAAATTTGCATAAACTTTTGGTGAATTTAGAGTGAATTTTGGGTGAATTTTGAGTGAATTTCGGGTAATTTTGGGAAAATTTTGGGTGAATTTTTGGTGAATTTTGAGTGAATTTTGAGTAAATTTTGTTGGATTTTGGGGGAATTTTGGGTGAAATTTGGGGGAATTTTGGGTGAAATTTGGGGGGATTTTGGGGGAATTTAGGGTGAATTTTGAGTGAATTTCTGGTAATTTTGAGTAAATTTTGGGTGAATTTTGAGTGAATTTTGAGTAAATTTTGGGGGAATTTTGGGTGAATTTTGGGTGAATTTTGGTGAATTTTGAGTAAATTTTGAGTGAATTTTGGTGAATTTTGTGTGAATTTTGTGTGAATTTTGAGTAAATTTTGAGTGAAATTTGGGGAATTTTGGGTGAATTTTGAGGGAATTTGGGGGAATTTTGGGTGAATTTTGGGGGAATTTTAGATAAATTTCGGGTAATTTTTGGGGGAATTTTGGGGGAATTTTGAGTGAATTTTGGGTGAATTTTGGGGGAATTTTCGGTGAATTTTGTAGGATTTTAGGGGAATTTTGGGTGAATTTTGGGGGAATTTTGGGTGAATTTTGAATAAATTTGGGGTAATTTTTGAGTTAATTTTAAGTGAATTTTGAGTGAATTTTTGGTGAATTTTGAGTGAATTTTGAGTGAATTTTTGGTGAATTTTGAGTGAATTTTGTGTGAATTCTGTGTGAATTTTGGGTGAATTTTTGGTGAATTTTGGGTGAATTTTGGGTGAATTTTGAGTAAATTTTGGGTGAATTTTGAGTAAATTTTGAGCAATTTCGGGTGAATTTGGTGTGAATTTTTAGTATATTTTGTGTGAGTTTTGGATAAATTTTGGATAAATTTTGGATAAATTTCGTATAAATTTTGGATAAATTTAGTGTAAATTTTGCATAAATTTTGGATAAATTCTATACAAATTTTTGGTAATTTCTGGATAAATTTTGGGTAAATTCTGTATAAATTCTGTATAAATTCTATATAAATTCTGGATAAATTCTGTATAAATCCTATATAAATTCTGGATAAATTCTGGATAAATTCTGTATAAATTCTGTATAAATTCTGTATAAATTCTATATAAATTCTGGATAAATTCTGTATAAATTCTGTATAAATTCTATATAAATTCTGGATAAATTCTGTATAAATCCTATATAAATTCTGTATAAATTCTGGATAAATTCTGTATAAATTCTGTATAAATTCTGTATAAATTCTGTATAAATTCTGTATAAATTCTATATAAATTCTGGATAAATTCTGTATAAATCCTATATAAATTCTGTATAAATTCTGTATAAATCCTGTATAAATCCTGTATAAATCCTGTATAAATTCTGGATAAATTCTGGATAAATTCTGTATAAATTCTGTATAAATCCTGTATAAATTCTGGATAAATTCTGTATAAATCCTGTATAAATTCTGGATAAATTCTGTATAAATTCTGGATAAATTCTGGGTAAATTTCAGGTGCAATTTGGATAAATTTTGGCTAACTTTTGGGCTGATTTTGGCTTGATTTTGGGTGAATTCTGACTCACGCTGAGCGGGCACCAGCCGGGGGGGACGTAGCGCCGCCCCCCCCAGCCCGGCGCCTTGGCCCCGCCCCTTTGCTCTCGTCATCGCCGACGTCATCATCATCATCCTGCAGGGGACACGCCCGCTCAGGCCACGCCCACTTTACCAAAACCCGCCCGCTTTTCATTAAGCCACGCCCACTTTACAAACCCAGCCCGCATCGCTTTAACCCACACCCACTTTCCCTTAAGCTACCTTACTTTACCCTTAAATCCATGCACCAAACTCTCAAGCCCCGCCCATTTAACTACAGTTTACCCTTAAGCCACGCCCACTTTAACCATTAAACTCCGCCCACCAACCTCTCCAAGCCCCGCCCATCAACCACATGCTTTACCCTTAAGCCACGCCCACTTTATTCTTAAGCCACGCCCACTTTATCCTCAAACCCCGCCCCTTAACCCCGGTTGTTTTGTGCCTTAAGCCACGCCCCTTTAACCCTTTAAACCCCGCCCCTTTAACCCTTTAAGCCCCGTCCCTTTAATTCTGCAAACCCCGCCCACTTTGCCATTTAAGCCCCGCCCACTTTCCCACTAAACCCCGCCCACTTCGCCTTTAGGTCCCGCCCCTTTAACCCTTTAAGCCCCACCCGCTTTCTTCTTTGACCCCCCCTTTAACCCTTAAAATCCCACTCATTAACCATTTGAGCCCCGCCCACTTTCCCTGTAAGCCCCACCCCTTTAATCCTTTAAGCTCCGCCCATCAACCCCTTAAACCCGCCCTCTTTTCCACCAAACCCCACCCACTTTTCCCTTTAAGCCCCGCCCTTTATCCAGTTAAACCCCGCCCCTTTAACCCTTTAACCCCTGCCTTTAACCCTTTAAACTCCGTCCACTTTCCCACCAAACCCACCCACTTTTAAGCCCCGCCCCTTTAACCATTTAGCCCCACCCTTTAACCCTTTAACCCCTGCTTGTCAATCCTTGAAACCCCGCCCACTTTTCCTTTAAGCCCCGCCCTTTAACCTTTTAAGCCCCACCCACTTTCCCTATTAAGCCCCGCCCTTTAACCCTTTTAACACCGCCCCACTTTTCCCTTTAAGCCCCACCCCTTTAACCCTTTAAACCCATTTAGCCCCTGCCCACTCCGCTTCAGCCCCACCCCTTAACCCTTTAAACCCCGCCCACTTTTTGCTTAAGCCTTGCCTTTAACCCTTTAAACCCGCCCTTTAACCCCAAACCCCGCCCACTTTTCCACCAAACCCCACCCACTTTTTAAAGCTTCACCCCTTTAACCCTTTAAAGCCCGCCCACTTTTCTCTTTAAGCTCCACCCCTTTAACCCTCTAGTCCCACCCATTTAACCCCTTAAGCCCCACCCACTTTTTTAACCCCACCCCTTTAACCCTTTAAACCCCGCCCACTTTCCCACTAAACCCCGCCCACTTTTCCCTTTAATCACTGCCCTTTAACCCTTTAAACTCCGCCCACTTTTCCACCAAACCCCACCCACTTTTAAGCCCGCCCTTTAACCCTTTAACCCTGTCCGTCAATCCTTTAAACCCGCCCACCTTCCCCTTTAAGCCCTGCCCTTTAACCCTTTAAGCCCCACCCACTTATCCTTTAAGCCCCGCCCTTTAACCCTATAATCCCATTTAGCCCCGCCCCTAACACCCCAAACCCCACCCCTTTAATCGTTTAAACCCCACCCACTTTTCCCTTTAAGCCCCACCCCTTTAACCCGTTAAACCCCACCAATTTTCCTTTACACCCCGCCCCTTTAACCCTTAAACCCCGCCCTTTAACCCTTTAACCCCTCCTCTTTAACCCTTTAAACCCGCCCATTTTCCATCAAACCCCACCCACTTTTAAAGCCCCGCCCCTTTAACCCCTGCCTGTCAATCCTTTACACCCCGCCCACTTTTCCCTTTAAGCCCCGCCCCTTTAACCCTTCAAGCCCCACCCACTTTCCCCTTTAAGCCCCGCCCCTTTAACCCTTTAAATCCTGCCCTTTACCCTTTAAACCCCACCCACTTTTCTGCTTAAACCCGCCCCTTTTCCCCTTTAACCACGCCCCTTTAACCACTTAACCCCGCCCACTTTTCCATGAAACCCCACCCCTTTAACCCTTTAAGCCCCGCCCTTTAACCATTTAACCCCGCCCCCTTTCCCCCAAAATCCCACCCCTTTAACCCTTTAAACCCCGCCCACTTTTCCATTAAACCCCACCCACCTTTTTCTTTCAAGCCCCGCCCCTTTACACCTTTAAACCCCGCCCCTCCCACCCCCCAAGCCCCGCCCACACCTGCGCCGCCATGTTGGAGGGGGCGGGGCGGAAGCTCAGCGGGTCCTCGGCGCCTGTTGGGGATGATTGGCAGCTGTCAATCACACCTGGGGAGGGTGTGTGGGGATGACTGACAGCTGTCAATCACGGCTCGGAGGGAGGGGTGGGCGGGGCCAGCACTGACCACGCCCCCCCGCGGCCGCCGCCCTCAGCAGCTTCTCCAGGTGGTGCTTGAGGCGCTGCTCCAGGGGGCGGAGCTTCTCCAGCACCTGCCGGAAGGGGCGGGGCTTCAGAAAAGGGGCGGGGCTTCAGAAAAGGGCGGTACTTCAGAAAAGGGGCGGAGTTTATGGGGAAAAAAAGGCGTGGTTTCAGGAAAAAGGGGCGTGGTTTTATGGAAAAGGGAAGGGGTTTAGAGAAAAAGGCGGGGTTTCACAAAGGGGCGTGGTTAAGAAAAGGAGTGCAGATTTAAGGGAAAAGGGGCGTGGCTTCATTAAAATGAGACGTAAATGTGGGGAAAATGGGCGTGGCTTCATGAAAAGGGGCGTGGCTTACTCGGTTTCATGGAAAGGGGCGGGGGTTTAGAGAAAAGGGGCGGGGCTTTATAAAACAAGCGGAACTTTAAGGAAAAGAGGGCGTGGCTTCATGAAAGCGGGCGGGGTTTCAGAAAAAAAGGGGCGGGGGCTTGATAAAAGACGTGGTTCAGGGAAAGGGGGCGGGGCTTTCGAGGAAAAGGGGCGTGGCTCCATGAAAAAGGGGCAAAAATTGAGGGAAAAGGGGCGTGGCTTTATGAAAAGGCGGAGCTCGAGAAAAGAGGCGTGGCTTTCTTAAAAGGACCAAACTTCAGAAAAGTGGGGGCGTGGTTTCATGGGGAAAGAGGCGTGGTTTGGAGAAAAGAGGCGGGGCTTCATAAAAGGGGCATGGTTGAGGAAAGGGGGGCGGGGCTTTAAGGAAAAGGGGCGTGGCTTTATGGGGAAAGAGCGGAGCTTTAGTATTTGCCCAAATTACCCCAAAATTTCTTCAGGGTCTCCCAAAATTCACCCAAAATTTCCCCAAAAACCCCCAAATCCCCAAAATTTCCCCAAATTCTCCCAAAATTCCCCCAAATTCCCCAAATCCCAAAAATCCCCCAATTCTCCCCAAGAATTCCCCAAATTTCCCAAAAATTCCCAAATCAAAAAATCCCCCAAAATTCCCCAAATTTTCATAAAATCCCCCCAAAATCTCCCCAAAACCAAAATCCCAATTCCCCCAAAATCCCCAAAATCTCCCCAAAAATTCCCCAAATCCCTCAAAAATTCCCCCAAATTCCCTCAAAGAATTCACCCCAAATTACCTAAAAAATTCACCCAAATCCCCCAAAAATTCCCAAAAACCCCCTAAATTTTCCCTAAATCCCCAAAAATTCCCCAAATTTCCCAAAATCCCCCAAAAATTCCCCAAAATTCCCTAAATCCCCCAAATCCACCAAAATTCCCCAAAATCCCCAAAAATTCCCTAAAATTCCCAAAAAATTCCCCAAAATTCCCCAAAAATTCCCCAAAAATTCCCCAAAATCCCCAAAAATTCCCAAAATTCCCCAAAATCCCCCAAAAATTCCCCAAATCCCAAAAAATTCCCCAAAAATTTCCCAAAAATTCCCCAAATCCCAAAAATCCCCAAAAAATTCCCCAAATTTCCCTAAATCCCATAAAAATCCCCCAAAATCCCAAAAATCCCCAAAATCCCCCAAAAATTCCCTAAATCCCCAAAAATCCACCAAAATTCCCCAAAATCCCCCAAATTCCCAAAATCTTCCCAAATTTTTACAAAATCCTCCCAAAAATTCCCTAAATCCCCCAAATCCACCTAAATCCCCCAAAAATTCCCCAAAATTCCCTAAATCCCCCAAATACACCAAAATTCCCCAAAATCCCCCAAAAATCCACCAAAATTCCCTAAAAATTCCCCAAAATTCCCCCAAAATTTCCCAAAATCCAAAAATTCCCCAAAAATTCCCTAAATTTCCCAAAAATCCCTCAAAAGATTCCCCCAAAAATTCCCTTAAATCCCCCAAATCCACCAAAATTCCCCAAATTCCCCAAAAATTCCCCAAAATTCCCAAAAATCCCCCAAAATTCCCAAAATCCCCAAAAATCCCCTCCCAAATTCCCCCAAAAATTCCCCAAATCCCAAGAATTCCCCAAAATCCCAAATTTTCCCAAAATTCCCTAAATCCCCCAAAAGTTCCCCAAATCCCAAAAATTCCCAAAGATTTTCCAAAATCCCCCAAAATCAACCAAAATTCCCAAAACCCCCAAAAATTCCCCAAAATGCCAAAAATCCCCTAAAAATCCCCCAAAAATTCCCCAAAATTCCCAAAATCCCCAAAAACTCCCCAAAATTCCCCAAATTCCCCAAAATCCCCCAAATTTCCCAAACTTTCCCAAATTTCCCCAAATTTCCCCCCTCACCACTCTGGTCTCCAGCAGCCGGCTCACGGGCGCTCCAGGCGTCCCCAGGAACCCCCGAATTTTGGCAGAGACCAGCAGGGCCAGGTCCTGCAGGTAACTGAGCAGGGCCTGGGAACGCACCTGGAGCAGGGACACGCCCTAAAAATAAAAAAAATCCGAATTTTTAGCCCAAAATTTAAAAAAAAAATTTAAAAAAAAAATTTGGAGGAATTTAAAATTAGACCGGTGAGAGCGCCCCCTAGTGGATGGAAAAAAAGCCCAAAATTCCCAAATTTTTATCCCAAAAAATCGAAAAATTTAAAATTTTTAGATATTAAGATTAGATTTTTGAAAACCCCAAAAAATCCCAAAATTTTAACCCAAAAATTTGGAAAAATTCGCCCAAAATTATTCTCTGTGAGAGCGCCCCCTAGTGGATAAAAAAAAATTAAAAATATCCAAAATTTAGATCCCAAAATTGGGAGAAATTCGCCCAAAATTAGTTCAGAGAGAGCAGATGGAGAAGGGACACACCCTAAAAAAAAATCCCAAATTTTTAGCCCAAATTTTGAAAAAAAAATTTAAAAAAAAATTTTTGAGAAATTTAAAATCAGAGCGGTGAGAGCGCCCCCTAGTGGATGGAAAAAAAGTCCCAATTTCCCAAATTTTAACCCAAAAAAAAAGTAAAAATTTAGAATTTTTACATATTAAGATTGGATCTATGAAGACCCCAAAAAATCCCCAAATTTTAACCCCAAAATTTGGAAAAATTCACCCAAAATTATTCTCTGTGAGGGCGCCCCCTAGTGGATGGAAAAAGCCAAATTTTAAATCCCAAAATTGTGAGAAATTCACCCAAAATTAACCCAGAGAGAGCAGATGGAGAAGGGACACACCCTAAAAAAAAATCCCAAATTTTTATCCCAAAATTTGAAAAAAAAATAAAAAATAAAAAAAATTTGGAGGAATTTAAAATTAGACCGGTGAGAGCGCCCCCTAGTGGATGGAAAAAAAGCCCAAAAATCCCAAATTTTTATCCCAAAAAATGTAAAAATTTAGGATTTTTTGATATTAACATTGGATCTATGAAAACCCAAAAAAAATCCACAAATTTTAACCCAAAATTTGGGAAAATTCGCCCAAAATTATTCTGTGTGAGAGCGCCCCCTAGTGGGTAAAAAAAAATAAAAAAATTCAAAATTTAGACCCCAAAATTATTAAAAATTCACCCAAAATTAACCCAGAGAGAGCAGATAAAGAAGGGACACACCCTAAAAAAAAATCCCAATTTTTATCCCAAAATTAAAAAAAAATTAAAAAAAAAAAAATTTGGGAGAAATTTAAAATTAGACCGGTGAGAGCGCCCCCTAGTGGATGGAAAAAAAGCCCAAAAATCCCAAATTTTTATCCCAAAAAAAATCGAAAAATTTAAAATTTTTAGATATTAAGATTAGATCTATGAAGACCCCAAAAAATCCCCAAATTTTAATCCCAAAATTTGGGAAAATTTACCCAAAATTATTCTCTGTGAGAGCGCCCCCTAGTGGATTAAAAAAATCCAAAATTTAGATCCCAAAATTGGGAAAAATTGACCCAAAATTAACCCAGAGAGAGTACCTGGAGCAGGGACACACCCTAAAAAAAAATCCCAAATTTTTATCCCAAAATTTAAAAAATAAAAAATAAAAAATAAAAATTTGGGAAAAATTCAAAATTAGCCAGGTGAGAGCGCCCCCTAGTGGATGGAAAAAAAGCCCAAAAATCCCAAATTTTAACCCCAAAAAAATGTAAAAATTTAGAATTTTTGCATATTAAGATTAGATCTATGAAAACCCCAAAAAAATCCCCAAATTTTAACCCAAAAATTTGGAAAAATTCACCCAAAATTATTCTCTGTGAGAGCGCCCCCTAGTGGATTAAAAAATCCAAAATTTAGATCCCAAAATTATTAAAAATTCACCCAAAATTAGCCCAGAGAGAGCAGATGGAGCAGGGACACACCCTAAAAAAAATCCCAAATTTTTAACCCAAAATTTAAAAAATAAAAAATAAAAAATAAAAATTTGGGAAAAATTTAAAATTAGACTGGTGAGAGCGCCCCCTAGTGGATGGAAAAAAAGCCCAAAATTCCCAAATTTTAACCCAAAAAAATGTAAAAATTTAGGATTTTTGGATATTAGGATTGGATCTATGAAGACCCCAAAAAAATCCCCAAATTTTAACCCCAAAATTTGGGAAAATTCACCAAAATTATCCTGTGTGAGAGCGCCCCTAGTGGATGGGAAAAAAAAATCAAATTTTAAATCCCAAAATTGGGAGAAATTCACCCAAAATTAGTTCAGAGAGAGCAGATGGAGCAGGGACACACCCTAAAAAAAAAACCCAAATTTTTAGCCAAAAATTTAAAAAAAAAAAATTTGGAGAAATTTAAAATTAGAGCGGTGAGACCGCCCCCTAGTGGATGGAAAAAAAGCCCCAAAATTCCCAAATTTTAACCCCAAAAAAAAAGTAAAAATTTAGAATTTTTGGATATTAGGATTGGTTCTATGAAGATCCCAAAAAATCCCCAAATTTTAACCCCAAAACTTGGAAAAATTCACCCAAAATTATTATTTGTGAGGGCGCCCCCTAGTGGGTGGGAGGACCCCAAAAAATCCCAAATTTTAACCCCAAAAAATCAGAAAAATTCAGAACCCCCCAAAAATCCCCTCAGAACTTCCAAAAAAAACCCCAAAAATCCCAAAATTTCTTCAGAAACCCAAAATTTCACAAAATCTCCTCAGGGACTCCCAAAATCTCCTCAAAAAATCCCCAAAATTCCCTCAGGGACCCCAAAATCCCCTCAAAAAAAATCCCAAAAATCTCCTCAGGGACCCCGAAATTCCCTCAGAAAATCCCAAAATCCGCTTAAAAATCCCAAAATCTCCTAAAAAAAATCCCAAAAAATCCCCAAAATCCCCTCAGGTTCCCCAAATCCCCTCAAAAAAATCCCAAAATCTCCTCAGAGACCCCAAAATCTCCTAAAAAAATCCTAAAATCGCCTCAAAAAATCCCCAAAACCCCAAAAATCCCAAAAAATCCCAAAATCCCCTCAGGGACCCCAAAATCCCCTCAGAAAATCCCAAAAATCCAAAAAAAAATCCAAAAATCTCCTCAAAAAAATCCCAAAAATCCCCTCAGGGACCCCAAAATCTCCTCAGAAAAATCCAAAAAAATCCTCAAAGTCCCCTCAGAAACCCCAAAATCTCCTAAAAAAATCCCAAAAATTCCCAAAATCCCCTCAGGGACCCCAAAATTCCCTCAGAAAATCCCAAAAATCCCAAAAAATCCCAAAAATCCTCTCCAAAAAATCCCAAAAATCCGAAAAAATCCCCAAAATCCCCTCAGGGACTCAAAATCCCCTCAGGGATCCCCAAAATCCCCCCCAAAAAAACCCAAAATCTCCTCAGGGACTCCAAAATTCCCTCAGAAAATCCCAAAATCTCCTCAGAAAATCCCAAAAATCCAAAAATCTCCTCAAAAAAATCCCAAAAATCTTCTCAGAAACCCCAAAATTTCCTCAGAAAATCCCAAAATTTCCTCAGGTTCCCAAAATCTCCTCAAAAAATCCCAAAAATCCCAAAAATCACCTCAGAAACCCCAAAATCTCCCCAAAAATCCCAAAATTCCCTCAGAAAATCCCAAAAATAAAAAAAAATCCCAAAATCTCCTAAAAAATCCCAAAATCCCCTCAGGATCCGCCCCCCGGTACCTCTCCGGTCTCCAGCTGCCCCCGGACTCTCCGCAGCATCTCCCGCCCGTGCGCCGCCACTTCCGCCGCCTGTCGAGAGATAATGTCGCGATTTTGGGGCAAATTCAGCCGTTTTTGGGAGTTTTTAAATTTATTTTTTTTTAAAAGTTTTACCTGCGCCTTCAGCGCGTCCAGCAGCGCCACCGCTTCGGCCGCCGCCATTTTGGGAATGAGCGTGAGGGGAGAGCGGATCAGCCAATCAGAGCGAGGCGCGCGAAGTAAGGACCAATCAAAACGCGAGGATGACATGATTGACAGGTGGAGCAGCCAATCAGAGCGCCGGAAAACCGCTTGTACCCGCAAGAACGGCGAGGAATGATTGACAGCTAAACCGACCAATCACAGCGCGGCAAAGGGAGACGCCGATTAATAGAAACAAAGGAAGGCGGGACACATTTCCCCGCCTCCAAGAGGGGATTAGCCAATAGCTGCGCGCACAGCGATGATTGACAGGCACGCCGACCAATAGGAAGCGAGATTTTTCTCCTATTAAGGTCTACGGGACGCCGAAAATTCAATTTTTTGGCACCAAAATTTCATTTTTTCGCCCCAAAATTCCCAAATTTCCCCCCCTAAAACCCCACCCAGGATCCCTTAAATCATGGTCAGCATCCCAAAAATTTATTTAGTTTAAATTTTGTTTATTTATTTCCCTGATTGGTTTAATTTCTTTTTATTTATTTAATTTTTTAATCCTCAATTTATTCCTCGGCGTCGAATTTCTTCGATTTTTCCCCAAATTTTCACCAAATTCTTCCATTTCCCCCCAATTTTTTAAAATTTTTTTCCAATTTTTCCCCAGATTTTTTTTTCCCAAAATAATCAATTTATAAAAACCCCAAAAATAAAATAAACAATTTAAATTAAAAAATTAAAAACGTAAATGCGAAATAAATACAAAAATAAAAATTAAGAAAATTAAAAAAGATAAAGCTAAATAAATAAATAGAGGTTAGAAAAATGTAAAAAAGAACAAATTAATAAATCAATAAAAATAAGCAATATAAAATTAATATTCAATAAATAAAACAAATTAAGGAGAAAAAAAATCACAAAATAAATAATTAAAAATATGAAATAAAAGAATTAAATTTAAAAAATAATAATAGAAATTTAAAAAGTAGTGAATAAAAATAAAATGAAATAAGATGAAATAAAATGATATAAAATAAATAAATAAAAGTAAAATTTAAAAAATGAGATAAATCAAAAGAAAAAAAAGAAAATGAGATAAAATAAAATAAAATAAAATGAGATATAAAGTAAAATAAAATAAAACAAAACAAAACAAAATAAAATAAATAAAATAAAATAAAAAAAAGTGAGATATAAAACAAAATAAAATAAAATAAAACAAAATAAAATAAATCAAACACAACTAAATAAAATAAATAAAAATGAGATAAAACAAAATAAATTAAAAAAACAAGATAAAACAAAACAAAAAAACCCCATAAGATAAAAAAGATAAAATAAAATGAAATAAAAAAGATAAAATAAAAGAAAACAAGATAAAAAAAAAATTTAAATTAAACAAAATGAGATAAACCAAATTAAAATAAGATAAAATGAAATAAAAACATAAATTAAATTTAAATAATATAAAACAAAATAAGATAAAATAAAACAAAACAAATAAAATTTAAAAATATCAAAATAAAATGAGGCAAAATAAAATAAAATTAAATGAGATACAAAACAAAATAAAATAAAAAAATAAAATAAAATAAAATAAAACAAAGCGAAATAAAATAAATCAAAATTTAAAAAATATACTAAAACAAAACAAAATAAGATAAATAAAATAAACCAAAATGAGATAAAATAAAAAAAACCCCAAAATAACATAAAGTAAAATAAAATGAAACAACATGAAACAAAGTAAAATAAAATAAAATCACATAAAACAAAAAAACGATAAAATAAAATAAAATTTAAAAAGATGATAAAATAAAATAAGATAAAATAAGATAAAACAAAATAAAATAAAACAAAATAAAATAAAACAAAATAAAACAAAATAAAATAATAAAATAAAATAAATACAACAAAATAAAATAAAACAAAAAACCAAAATAAAATTAAATAAAATAAAACAAAACAAAACAAAGAAGCCAAACAAAATAAAATAAAAGAAAACAAAACAAAATAAAATAAAACAAAATAAAACAAAATAAATTAAAATGAAATAAAACAAAATAACAAATACACCAAAATAAAAATAAAATGAAATAAAATTTAAAAAAATGAAACAAAATAAAATAAAAAAAATTTAAAAATAAAAACAAAATAAAACAAAATTAATAAAATAAAACAAAAGAAAATAAAATAAAACAAAAGAAAATAAAACAAAATAAAATAAAACAAAATAAATTCAAAAACATAAAATAAAACATAAAATAAAATAAAATAAAATAAAATAAAATAAAATAAAATAAAATAAAACCAAATAAAATAAAATAAAATAAAATAAAATAAAACAGAACAAAACAAGAGACCCGCTCCCTTTCATTCCGATCTCCATTTTTATTTCCGGTTAATTCCCGTGCCCGCTCCTATCGCGGCTGCCCCTCCCCCTCCGCGTTGTCGCCGCTGTCGCGATAGTCCCAGAGCCGGACGGTGCCGTCCCACTGCGGGGGAGGGGCGGGGCCGGGGTAAGGCCACGCCCATCCCCCCAAATTTCCCGCCAAAAACAAAAAAAAAATTCCCAAAACCCAAAAAAAACCCCAAAAAATCCCAACCCGGATTTTTCCCGCCAAAATTCAATGTTTTTAGCCCCGCCCGCTCCAAAATTCCCGCCAAAAACCCGAAAAATTCCTGAATTTTTTTTTCCCGCCAAAAAATTTCCCGCCACTTTCATTTATTCCCCCTCCCCCCAAAATTCCCGCTAAAAAAAAACAACAAAAAAACCCCAACCCGGAGTTTTCCCGCCAAAATTCAAATTTTTTAAAGCCCCGCCCACTCCAAAATTCCCGCCAAAAAAAAAAAAAATCCTGAAAATTTTTTTTCCCGCCAAAAATTTCCCGCCACTTTTATTTATTCCCCCAAAATTCCCGCCGAAATTCGCTGGTTTTTTTCCCGCCAAAATTCCCGTTTCCCGCCTAAACTTTTTCTGCCAAAATTTCGAATTTTTTTTGCCAAAATGCAAAATTTTTCCCGCCAAAATTCCCAATTTTTTTCTGCAGAAATTTTGAATTTTTTTCTGCCGAAATTTTGAATTTTTTCCTGCCAAAAGTTTGAATTTTTCCCGCCAAAATTCCAAATTTTTTTTGCCAAAACTCCAAATTTTTTTTTCTGCCAAAATTCCAGATTTTTTTTGCAAAAATTCCAAATTTTTTCTACCAGAATTCCAAATTTTTCTGCCAAAATTCGATTTTTTTCTGCCAAAATTTTGAATTTTTTCTGCCAAAATTCCGATTTTTTTTCTACCAAAATTCCAAATTGTTTTTGCCAACATCCCAAAATTTTTCTGCCAAATTCCAAATTTTTTCTGCACCAAAACTTTGAATTTTTTCCACCAAAATTCCGATTTTTTTCTGCCAAAATTCCAAATTTTCTTGAGCTAAAATTCCAAATTTCTTTTCTCGCCTAAATTCAAATTTTTTTCTACCAAAATTCCAAATTTTTCCACCAAAATCTTAAATTTTTTCTACCAAAATTTTGAATTTTTCCCGCCAAAATTCCAAATTTTTTTTCTACCAGCGTTCCGAATTTTTTTTCTGCCAAAATTCCGATTTTTTTCTGCCAAAATTTTGAATTTTTTCTGCCAAAATTCCGATTTTTTTTCTACCAAAATTCCAAATTGTTTTTCTCAACATCCCAAAATTTTTCTGCCAAAATTCCAAATTTTTCTACCAAAATTCAAATTTTTTTTCTTTCAAAATTCCGAATTTTTCCCGCCAAAATTCCAAATTTTTTTTCTCGCCAAAATTCAAATTTTTCCACCAAAATTCCAAATTTTTTTCTACCAGCGTTCTGAATTTTTTTGTGCCAAAATTACAATTTTTTTCTGCCAAAATTCCAAATTTTTTTGCCAAAATTCCAAATTTTTTTGCCAAAATTCCAAATTTTTTTTCTACCAAAATTCCAAATTTTTTTGCTGCCAAAATTTTGAATTTTTTTTTCTTCCAAACTTAAACAATTTTTCCCGCCAAAAATCCCAATTTTTTTTCTGCCAAAATTCCCGATTTTTTCAACGGATTTTCTCCCAAATTTCTTTCCCGCCAAAATTCGCAACATTTCCGATTTTTTCCCCGCCAAAATCCCTTCCTAAGCCCCGCCCCTTTCCGCACGCCCGCCCCATTTCCCACAAGCCCCGCCCCTTCCCTAAAAGCCCCACCCCTTTAACAAGCACCGCCCATTTCTCCTCCAGCTCCGCCCCTTCCCCACATGCCACGCCCCTTTCCCATAACCCGCTCCATTTCCCATAAGCCCCGCCCCTTTCCACTGAAGCCACGCCCATTTCCCCTTAAGCCCCGCCCCTTTCCCTAAGCCCCGCCCCCTTTCCACAAGCCCCGCCCTTTCCCATCAAACCCCACCCTTTTTAACAAGCCCCGCCCATTTCTCCTCCAGCTCCGCCCCCTTCCCACAAGCCCCGCCCCTTCCCTCAAGCCCCACCCCCTTTAACAAGCCCTGCCCGTTTCCCATTAAGCCCCGCCCCTTTTCCACAAGCCACGCCCCTTTCCCATAACCCAGCTCCATTTCCATAAGCCCGCCCCTTTCCCTGAAGCCCGCCCATTTCCCCTTAAGCCCCGCCCTTCCCCGCAAGCCCCGCCCCTTCCCCTCAAGCCCCACCCCTTTAACAAACACCGCCCATTTCTCCTCCAGCTCCGCCCCTTTCTCACAAGCCAGCCCCTTTTCCATAACCCCGCTCCATTTCCCGCAAGCCCCTTCCATTTTCCTTAAGCCCCGCCCATTTCCCTTAAGCCCCGCCCCTTCCCTTAAGCCCCGCCCACCGAGGCGCTGGCCAGCCCGCCCAGCGTGTCTCCAGCTAACGTCCACGCACGCAGGCGCCGTGATTGGCCAGGCGGCGCAGGACACGCCCCGTGATGGCGTCATAGACTACGGGGGGGGGGACACGGGGGGATCGGTGAGAACCAGTATGGACCAGTATAAACCAGTATAAACCAGTATAAACCAGTATGGACCAGTATGGACTGGTATGGACCGGTACAAACCAGTATGGACCAGTATAAACCAGTATGGACCAGTATGGACCAGTACAAACCAGTATGAATCGAGTATGGACACGGTATGGACCAGTATGGACCAGTATGGACCAGTATGGACCAGTATAACCAGTATAAACCAGTACAGACCAGAATCTTCCCCATTTTTCCCTCTCCCAGTCCTCCCAGTACAAACCAGTATAAACCAGTAACCCCAAACCCATTTTTAACCCTTTCTTCCCCATTTTTTCCCCATTTTTTCCCCTCCCAGTCCCTCCCAGTCCCTCCCAGTCCCTCCCAGTACAAACCAGTAACCCCAAACCCCTTTAACCCATTTTAACCCATTTTTAACCCTTTCTTCCCCATTTTTAACCCATTTTCCCCCATTTTTAACCCTTTATAACCCGTTTTTCCCCATTTTTCCCCTCCAGTCCCTCCCAGCCCCTCCCAGTCCTCCCAGTTCCCTCCCAGTCCCTCCCAGTACAAACCAGTAACCCCAAACCCCATTTAACCCATTTTAACCCTTTATAACCCATTTTTAACCCATTTTTAACCCATTTTTTCCCATTTTTTCCCTCCAGCCCTTCTCAGTCCATCCCAGTCCCTCCCAGTCCCTCCCAGTCCTCCCAGTCCCCTCCAGTCCTCCAGCCCCTCCCAGTTCCCTCCCAGTTCCTCCCAGTCCAAACCAGTAACTCCAAACCCCATTTAACCCATTTTTAACCCATTTTTAACCCTTTCATTAACCCATTTTTAACCCATTTTTCCCCATTTTTAACCCTTTATCACCCAGTTTTTCCCCAGTTTTCCCCTCAGTTCCCTCCCAGTCCCTCCCAGTTCCTCCCAGTACAAACCAGTAACCCCAAACCCCATTTAACCCATTTTTAACCCATTTTAACCCTTTCATTCCCATTTTTAACCCTTTTATAACCCATAATTAACCCATTTTTAACCCAATTTTCCCATTTTTTCCTCCCAGCCCCTCCCAGTCCCTCCCAGTCCCTCCATTTCCCTCCCAGTACAAACCAGTAACCCCAAAACCTTTTTAACCCATTTTAACCCATTTTTAACCCTTTCATTCCCATTTTTAACCCTTTCTTCCCCATTTTTAACCCATTTTTCACCCAATTTCCCCATTTTCCCCTCTCCCAGTCCCTCAGTCCCCCAGTCCTCCCAGTTCCCTCCCAGTACAAACCAGTACAAACCAGTAACCCCAAACCCCATTTCCCCATTTTTAACCCTTTATAACCCGTTTTTCCCCATTTTTTCCCCATTTTTCCCCATTTTTTCCAGTTCCTCCCAGTCCCTCCCAGTCCCTCCCAGTACAAACCAGTAACCCCAAACCCATTTTAACCCATTTTTAACCCATTTTTCACCCAATTTTCCCCATTTTTCCCCTCCCAGTCCCTCCCAGTCCCCCAGTCCCTCCCAGTTCCCTCCCAGTACAAACCAGTACAAACCAGTAACCCCAAACCCCATTTCCCCCATTTTTAACCCTTTATAACCCGTTTTTCCCCATTTTTCCCATTTTTCCCTCCAGTTCCTCCCAGTCCCTCCCAGTCCCTCCCAGTACAAACCAGTAACCCCAAACCCATTTTTAACCCATTTTTAACCCATTTTCACCCAATTTTCCCCATTTTTCCCCTCCCAGTCCCTCCCAGTCCCCCAGTCCCTCCAGTCCCTCCAGTATAAGCCAGTACAAACCAGTAACCCCAAACCCCATTTAACCCATTTTAACTCTTTCTCCCCGTTTTTAACCCATTTTAACCCTTTATAACCCATTTTAACCCATTTTTCCCCATTTTTTCCCCATTTTTCCCCTCCCAGTCCTCCCAGTCCCTCCCAGCCCCTCCAGTTCCCTCCAGTACAAACCAGTAACCCCAAACCCCATTTCCCCCATTTTTAACCCTTTCATTCCCATTTTTAACCCATTTTTAACCCTTTATAACCCATATTTTCCCCTATTTTTAACCATTTTTCCCATTTTTCCCCTCCAGTCCTCCCAGTCCTCCCAGTCTCCCCAGTCCCTCCCAGCCCTCCCAGTTCCCTCCCAGTACAAACCAGTGACCCCAAACCCATTTTAACCCTTTATAACCCATTTTTAACCCGTTTTCCCATTTTTCACCCATTTTTCCCCTCCCACTCCCTCCCAGTCCCTCCCAGTTCCCTCCCAGTACAAACCAGTAACCCCAAACCCCACTTAACCCATTTTAACCCTTTTTAACCCTTTCTTCCCCATATTTCACCCATTTTTTACCCAATTTTCCCCATTTTTTCCCCATTTTTCCCCTCCCAGTCCCTCCCAGTCCTCCCAGTCCCTGCCCAGTTTCCTCCCAGTACAAACCAGTATAAACCAATAACCCCAAACCCCATTTAACCCTTTTTAACCCTTTATAACCCATTTTAACCCATTTTCACCCAATTTCCCCATTTTTTCCCCATTTTTCCCTCCCAGTCCTTCCCAGTTCCCTCCCAGTCCCTCCCAGTCCCTCCCAGTCCCTCCCAGTACAAACCAGTAACCCCAAACCCCTTTTAACCCATTTTTAACCCATTTTTAACCCTTTCTTCCCCATATTTAACCCGTTTTTTCCCGAATTTTCCCCGTTTTTTACCCAAATTTCCCATTTTTCCCCTCCCAGTCCCCTCCCAGTCCCTCCCAGTCCCTCCCAGTCGCTCCCAGTTTAC
>JAKWBO010000706.1:0-30368 GCA_034336685.1 Luscinia luscinia | reverse complement strand
ATTTTGGGTGATTTTGGGATAATTTTGGGTGATTTTGGGTGATTTTTGGGATAATTTTGGGATAATTTTAGGATAATTTTGAGTGATTTTTGGGATAATTTTGGGATAATTTTTGGGGTGATTTTGGGGTAATTTTGGGATATTTTTGGGATAACTTTGGGGTAATTTTAGGATAATTTTGGGATACTTTTTGGGCAATTTTCGGTAATTTTAGGATCATTTTAGGATAATTTTGGGTGATTTTTGGGCTGATTTTGGGATAATTTTGGGGATATTTTTGGGATAATTTTTGGGATAATTTTGGGTGATTTTTGGGATATTTTTGGGATAATTTTGGGATAATTTTGGGTGATTTTTGGGATAATTTTAGGATATTTTTGGGATGATTTTTTGGGGATAATTTTGGGGATGATTTTTGGAATTTTTGATTTTTAGGATAATTTTGGGGATTTTTGGGGCAATTTTAGGATAATTTTGGGTGATTTTTGGGGATATTTTTGGGATAATTTTAGGATAATTTTGGGATATTTTGGGATATTTTTGGGGTAATTTTAGGATAATTTTGGGGTAATTTTAGGTTGATTTTGGGATATTTTGGGATAATTTTGGGGTAATTTTGGGGATATTTTTGGATGATTTTTGGGAATAATTTTGGGTGATTTTGGGATATTTTGGGATAATTTTGGGGATAATTTTGGATAATTTTGGGTGATTTTTGGGCCAATTTTGGGATAATTTTAGGATAATTTTGGGATAATTTTTGGGATAATTTTGGGTGATTTTTAGGGACATTTTGGGTGATTTTGGGGATATTTTTGGGTGATTTTTGGGATACTTTTGGGATATTTTTGGGGAATTTTTGGGTGATTTTTGGGGTAATTTTAGGATATTTTTAGGATGATTTTTGGGTGATTTTTGGGATATTTTTGGGATAACTTTGGATGATTTTGGCTGATATTTGGGATAATTTTGGGTGATTTTTGGGATATTTTTGGGATAATTTTAGGATAATTTTAGGATTTTTTGGGATATTTTTGGGGATATTTTTGGGTGATTTTTGGGTGATTTTTGGGTGATTTTGGGGATATTTTTGGGTGATTTTTGGGATAATTTTTGGGTGATCTTTGGGTGATTTTGGGTGATTTTTGGGTGATTTTTGGGATAATTTTTGGGTGATTTTTGGGGATTTTGATAATTTTGGGGTAATTTTAGGATAATTTTGGGTGATTTTTGGGATAATTTTGGGATATTTTTGGGGCAATTTTAGGATAATTTTGGGATATTTTTGGGGACATTTTGGGGTGATTTTTGGGATAATTTTTGGGATATTTTTGGGATAATTTTGGGTGATTTTTGGGTGATTTTTGGGATATTTTTGGGGTAATTTTAGGATGTTTTTGGGTGATTTTTGGGATATTTTGGGATAATTTTAGGATATTTTTCGGTGATTTTTGCGTGATTTTTGGGTGATTTTTGGGATAATTTTGGAATAATTTTGGGATAATTTTAGGATAATTTTGGGATAACTTTGGGATAATTTTGGGTGATTTTTGGGTGATTTTTGCGATATTTTTGGGGTAAGTTTGGGATAATTTTGGGTTAATTTTTGGGGTAATTTTAGGATAATTTTAGGATAATTTTGGGCCAATTTTGGGATAATTTTGGGATAATTTTGGGTGATTTTTGGGGATATTTTTGGGATATTTTTGGGGTAATTTTGGGATAATTTGGAATAATTTTTAGGTTAATTTAGGATAATTTTGGGTGATTTTTGTGGATATTTTGGGGGTGATTTTGGGGTAATTTTAGGATAATTTTGGGATATTTTTGGGCCAATTTTGGGATAATTTTAGGATAATTTTGGGATATTTTTGGGGACATTTTGGGTGATTTTTGGGATAATTTTAGGATAATTTTGGGATATTTTTGGATGATTTTTGCGATATTTTTGGGGTAAGTTTGGGATATTTTTGGGGTAATTTTAGGATATTTCTAGGATAATTTTAGGATATTTTTGGCTGATTTTTGGGGATATTTTTGGGTGATTTTTGGCCGATTTTTGGGTGATTTTTGGGATGTTTTTGGGGTAATTTTGGGATAATTTTGGAATAATTTTAGGTTAATTTTAGGATAATTTTGGGTGATTTTTGGGATAATTTTGGGTGATTTTTGGGGACATTTTGGGTGATTTTTGGGGTAATTTTGGGATATTTTTGGGGCAATTTTAGGATAATTTTGGGTGATTTTTGGGATATTTTTGGGATAATTTTAGGATATTTTTGGGATATTTTTGGGATATTTTTGGGGCAATTTTGGGATAATTTTTGGATAATTTTGGGATATTTTTGAACCAATTTTGGGATAATTTTGGGTGATTTTTGGGATATTTTTGGGATAATTTTAGGATATTTTTGGGATATTTTTGGGATAATTTTGGGATATTTTTGGGGCAATTTTAGGATAATTTTGGGATAATTTTGGGATATTTTTGGGGTAATTTTAGGATAATTTTAGGATAATTTTGGGATAATTTTGGGATAATTTTGGGATAATTTTGGGATATTTTTGGGATAATTTTGGGATATTTTTGGGTGATTTTTGGGATATTTTTGGGGACATTTTGGGTGATTTTTGGGTGATTTTTGGGATATTTTTGGGATACTTTTGGGATATTTTGGGATAATTTTGGGACATTTTTGGGTGATTTTGGGACGTTTCGTTCCCAGGAGTGGGAGCAGCGGCGGCTGCAGAACATCGAGCAGATGAACGAGGAGATGGAAAAAATCGCTGAGTACGAGAGGAGCCGCAGGGTGAGACACCAGTACGGACCAGTACGGACCAGTATAAACCAGTACGGACCAGTATAAACCAGTACGGACCAGTATGAACCAGTACGGACCAGTATAAACCAGTACGGACCAGTACGGACCAGTATGGACCAGTACGGACCAGTATAAACCAGTACGGACCTGTACGGACCAGTACGGACCAGTATGAACCAGTACGGACCAGTATAAACCACTATGGACCAGTACAGACCAGTATGGACCAGTATAAACCAGTATGGACCAGTACAGACCAGTACGGACCAGTACGGACCAGTACGGACCAGTATGAACCAGTATGGACCAGTACGGACCAGTACAGACCAGTATAAACCAGTACGGACCAGTACGGACCAGTATGGACCAGTATAAACCAGTATGGACCAGTACAGACCAGTATGGACCAGTATAAACCAGTATGGACCAGTATGGACCAGTACAGACCAGTACGGACCAGTACGGACCAGTACGGACCAGTATGAACCAGTATGGACCAGTATGGACCAGTACGGACCAGTATAAACCAGTATGGACCAGTACGGACTAGTATAGACCAGTATGAACCAGTATAGACCAGTATGGACCAGTACAGACCAGTATGAACCAGTACCGCCCATGTCCCCAGGACGGGCTCCCAGTCCCTCCCAGTAACTCCAGACCATTTCCCAGTGCCCTCAAACCCCTCCCAGTGCCTCCCAGTACAAACCAGTTCCTCCCAGTGCCCTCAAACCCCTCCCAATCCCCTCCCAGTTGCTCCCAGTACAAACCAGTTCCTCCCAGTCCCTCCCAGTCCCTCCCAATCCTCTCCCAGTCACTCCCAGTACAAAACCAGTCTCTCCCAGTCCCTCCCAGTACAAACCAGTTCCTACCAGTGCCCCAAACCCCTCCCAGTCCCTCCCAGTCCCTCCCAGTCGCTCCCAGTCGCTCCCGGTTCCTCCCAGTTCCTCCAAACTCCTCCCAGCCCCCTCCCAGTACAAACCAGTCGCTCCCAGTGCCCCCAATCCCCTCCCAGTCCCCCCAGCCCCTCCCAGTACAAACCAGCACTCCCAGTGCACCCCAGCCCGCTCCCAGTCCCTCCCAGCCCCTCCCTGTCCCTCCCAGTCCCCTCCCAGTACAAACCAGTCCCTCCCAGTTCCTCCCAGTTCCTCCCAGTCACTCCCAGTCCCTCCCAATCCCCTCCCAGTTCAAACCAGCGCTCCCAGTTGTGCCGTGTCCCGCAGGAGGCGCCCCCAGCCCACTCCCAGTCCCTCCCAGTCCCCCAGTCCCTCCCCAGTACAAACCAGCGCTCCCAGTCCCCTCCCAATCCCCTCCCAGTCCCTCCCAGTCCCCCCAGTCCCTCCCAGTCCCCCCAGTCGCTCCCAGTCCCTCCCAGTCCCTCCCAATCCTCCCAGTCCCCCCCAGTCCCTCCCAGTCCCCCCAGTCGCTCCCAGTCCCCCAGTCGCTCCCAGTTGCGCCGTGTCCCTAGGAGGCGCCCCCAGTCCCTCCCAATCCCCTCCCAGTCGCTCCCAGTCCCCCCAGTCCGCTCCCAGTACAAACCAGCGCTCCCAGTTGCGCCGTGTCCTGCAGGAGGGCGCCCCCAGTCACTCCCAGTCCCTCCCAGTCCCCCAGTCCCTCCCAATCCCTCCCAGTCCCCCCAAGTCGCTCCCAGTCCCCCCAGTCGCTCCCAGTTCAAACCAGCGCTCCCAGTCCCTCCCAGTCCCCCCAGTCGCTCCCAGTACAAACCAGCGCTCCCAGTTGCGCCGTGTCCCGCAGGAGGGCGCCCCCAGCGCGCTCCCAGTCCCTCCCAGTCCCTCCCAGTCCCCCCAGTCCCCCCAGTCCCCCCAGTCCCTCCCAGTTCAAACCAGCGCTCCCAGTCCCCTCCCAGTCCCTCCCAATCCCCTCCCAGTCCCTCCCAGTCGCTCCCAGTCCCCCAGTCGCTCCCAGTTGCGCCGTGTCCCGCAGGAGGGCGCCCCCCAGCGGAACCCCGTGCGCAGTTTCCTGTTCGACGCGCGGCGCTGCGGCCCCGAGCCGGGGGGAGGGGCGGGGGGCGGGGCCCGGCGCCACGCCCGCAACTGGGGCGGGGCCGACCTCGGCAAGGTGGGTACATCCCATAATAATCATCCTGAAATAGCCCCAAAAATATTCGTGAAATGTTTATGAAATATTCCCAAAAATATTCCCACAATATTCCAAAATATCCCCCAAAAATATCCCAATATATCCCCAAATATTCCCTAAATATTCCTAAAATATCCCCCCAAAATATCCCAAAATTTCCCCATAATATCCCAAAATATTCCCCAAAAAATATCCCAAAATATTCATGAAATGTCTCCAAAATATTCCCAAAAATGTTCTCACAATATCCCAAAATATCACCCAAAAATATCCCAAAGTATCCCCAAAATATTCCCTAAACATTCCTAAAATATCCCCCCAAAATATCCCAAAAAATTCCTAAAATATCCCAAAATATCCCAGAAATTTCCTAAAATATCCCCAAACCATCCCAAAATAGCAGCCCCAAAATAGCCCAAATTGTCCCCAAAATATTCCTGAAATATCCCGAAGTAGCACCTAAAAATATCCCATAATATCCCAAATATTTCCCCAAAATATTCCTAAAATAGCCAAAAACGTCCCCAAAATATTCCTAAAATATCCCATAATATCACCCCAAAAATATCCCAAAATGTCCCCAAAATATTCCTGAAATATCCTGAAGTAGCACCTAAAAATATCCCATAATATCCCCAAATAGCCCCAAAATACCCCAAAATATTCCTAAAATATCCCAAATATGTCCTAAAATATCCCAAAATATCCCAAAACATCCCATAATATCCCGAAATATCATCCCAAAATATTCGTGAAATGTTTCCAAAATATTCCCAAAAGTGTTCTCACGATATTCCAAAATATCACCCAAAAATATCCCCAAAATATTCCCTAAATATTCCTAAAATATCCCCCAAAATTTCCCCATAATATCCCAAAATATCACCCAAAAATATCCCTAAATATCCCATAATATCAAAAAAAAAATCCCAAAATATCCCAAAATATTCCCCAAAAATATCCCAAAAATGTCCCCAAAATATCCCAAAATATCCCCCAAAATATCCCAAAATATCCCCAGAAATGTCCCCAAAATATCCCAAAATATTCATGAAATGTTTCCAAAATATTCCCAAAAATGTTCTCACAATATTCCAGAATATCACCCAAAAATATCCCAAAATATCCCCAAAATATTCCCTAAATATTCCTAAAATATCCCCCAAAATATCCCAAAATTTCCCCATAATATCCCATAATATCCCGAAATATCATTCCAAAAATATTCCTGAAATGTTTCCAAAATATTCCCAAAAATGTTCTCACGATATTCCGGAATGTCACCCAAAAATATCCCAAAATATCCCCCAAAAATAACCCATCATATCCAAAAAAAAATCCCAAAATATCCCAAAATATCCCAAAATATTCCCCAAAAAATATCCCAAAATATCCCCCAGAAATGTCCCCAAAATATCCCAAAATATTCATGAAATGTTTCTAAATTATCCCCAAAAATATTCCCACAATATCCCAAAATATCACCCAAAAATATCCCAAAATATTCCCTAAATATTCCTAAAATATCCCCCGAAATTTCCCCATAATATCCCAAAATATCACCCAAAATATCCCAAAATATTCCTAAAATGGCCCAAAAATACCCCAAAATATTCCTAAAATATCCCATAATATCACCCAAAATATCCCAAAATATTCATGAAATGTTTCCAAAATGTTCCCAAAAATGTTCTCACAATATTCCAGAATATCACCCAAAAATATCCCAAAATATTCCCCAAAATATCCCAAAATATCCACAAAATATCCCAAAATATAACCCAGAATATCCTAAAATGTCACCCAAAAATATCCCAAAATATTCCCCAAAATATCCCAAAATATCCACAAAATATCCCAAAATATTCCCCCAAAAATATCCCAAAAAATTCCTAAAATATCCCAAAATATCCCAGAAATTTCCTAAAATATCCCCAAACCATCCCAAAATAGCAGCCCCAAAATAGCCCAAATTGTCCCCAAAATATTCCTAAAATATCCCGAGGTAGCACCTAAAAATATCCCATAATATCCCCAAATATTCCACCAAAATATTCCTAAAATAGCCCAAAATATCCCAAAATATTCCTAAAATTATCCCCAAAAATATCCCAAAATATTCCCAAAATATCCCAAAATTTCCCTAAAATTTCCCAAAATATCCCAGAAATTTTCTAAAATATCCCCAAAAAATCCCAAAAATGTCCCCAAAATATCCCAGAATTTCCCAGAATATCCCAAAAATATCCCAAAATATTCCCCCAAAATAGCCCAAAAATGTCCCCAAAATATTCCTAAAATATCCCATAATATCACCCCAAAAATATCCCAAAATGTCCCCAAATATTCCCCCAAAATATCCCAAAATATCCCCCAGAAATGTCCCCAAAATATTCCTAAAATAGCCCAAAATATCCCCAAAATATTCCTAAAATATCCCCAAAATATCCCAAAATATCATGAAATACCCCCAAAATATCACCCTAAAAATATCCCATAATATCACCCCAAAAATATCCCAAAATGTCCCCAAATATTCCCAAATTTCCTCAAAGTACCCCAAAAAATATCCCAAAATATTCCCCAAAACATCCCAAAATCTCCCCAGAGTATTCTCAAAATGTCCCCAAAAATATCCCAAAATATCCCCAAAATATCCCATAATAACCCCCAAAATATCCCAAAATATAACCCAGAATATCCCATAATATTTCCCAAAAATAGCCCAAAAATGTCCCCAAAATATTCCTAAAATAGCCCAAAAATATCCCCAAAATATTCCTAAAATATCCCATAACATCACCCCAAAAATATCCCAAAATATCCCCAAAATATCCCATAATAACCCCCAAAAATATCCCAAAAATGTCCCCAAAATATTCCTAAAATATCCCAAAATATCCCCAAAATTTCCCTAAAATTTCCCAAAATATCCCAGAAATTTTCTAAAATATCCCCAAAAAATCCCAAAAATGTCCCCAAAATATCCCATAATAACCCCCAAAATATCCCCAAAAATTTCCCAAAATATCCCAAAATGTCCCAAAATCTCCCCAAAATATCCCAAAATTTCCTAAAATATCCCCAAAAAATCCCAAAACTGCCCCCAAAATATCCCAAAATTTCTCAAAATATCCCAAAATATTCCCCAAAATATCTCAAAATACCCCAAAATGTTCCCAAAATACCTCCAAAAATTTCCCAAAATTCCCCAAAATGTCCCAAAAGTTCCCAAAATATCCCAAAATGTCCCAAAATATCCCAAAATATCCCCAAAATATCCCCAAGTACCCCAAAATTTCCCAAATTTCCCCAAAATATCCCAGAAATTTCCTAAAATAACCCAAAATATCCCAAAAATGTCCCCAAAATATCCCAAAATTTCCTAAAATATCCCCAAAAAATCCCAAAAATGCCCCCAAAATATCCCAAAATTTCTCAAAATATCCCAAAATTTCCTAAAATAACCCAAAATATCCCAAAAATGTCCCCAAAATATCCCAAAATATCCCCAAAATATCCCCAAATACCCCAAAATTTCCCAAATTTCCCCAAATATCCCAAAATTTCCCAAATTTCCCAAAAATTTCCCAAAAATATCCCAAAAATATCCCAAAATATCCCAAAAATATCCCAAAATATCCCCAAAAATTGTGGAATTTTTTTGGGGGGGGCCGGGATTTAATTTGTTTTTTTTTTTTTAATTTTTCGGGCATTTTTTGGAATTTTTTGGGGATTTTTTTGGGGAAATTTTTGGGAATTTTTGGGGGGATTTTGGGGGGATTTTTTTGTGGATTTTTGGGAATTTTTCTGGGAAATTATTTGGAAATTTTTGGGAATTTTTTGGGGGATTAGTTGAGAATTTTTTGGGATTTTTTTGGGAAATCTTTGAGATTTTTCTGGGGGAATTTTTTGGGGGGAATTTTTTGGGATTTTCGGGAATTTTTCTGGGAAATTTGTTGGAAATTTTTGGGAATTTTTGAGGATTATTTGAGAATTTTTGGGATTTTTGCAAATCTTTGAGATTTTTTGGGGGAATTTTTGGGGGAATTTTTGGGATTTTCGGAATTTTTCTGGGAAATTTTTGGAAATTTTTGGGAATTTTTTGGGGATTATTTGAGAATTTTTCGGGATTTTTTGGGAAATCTTTTGAGATTTTTTGGGGGAATTTTTGGGGGAATTTTTGGGGAATTTTTAGGGGAATTTTTGGGGATTTTGGGAATTTTTTGGGGATTATTTGAGAATTTTTGGGATTTTTGGGGAATTTTTGAGATTTTTGGGGGAATTTTTGGGATTTTTGGGATATTTTTGGGATTTTTGGGGAATTTTTGGGAATTCTTTGGGAATTTTTGTTGGATTTTTAGGGGAATTTTTGGGAGATTTTTTGAGATTTTTGCAGATTTTGTTTTTATTTTTGGAGGATTTTTTGTGGATTATTTGGGGTGTTTTTTGTGGAAACTTTTGGGATTTTTTGGACGGATTTTCTTAATTTTTAGAGGATCCTCTGGGAATTTTTGGGGGATTTTAAATTTTTGTGCGAGATTTATTTCAGATTTTTTGGGGGAATTGTATTTTTTTGGGGGGTTGGATTTTTTGGGGTGAATTTTTTGGGAATTTTTTGGGATTGTTTTGTGATTTTTGGTGGATTTTTAGGGAGAATTTTTGGGAGATTTTTTGGGATTTTTTGAGGATTTTTTTGGGGACCTTTTGCTGATTTTTTCGGGGTTTTTTTTTCAGGATTATTGGGGATTTTTTTTCTTTAATTTTTGGTGAATTGTTTTTGGAATTTTTTTTATTTTATTTTTTTATTTTGGGGTGATTTTCCTGCGATTTTTTTTTATTTTGGGGTTTTTTTTCGTTTTGATTTTTGGGGTTTATTTTGTGGATTTTTTAGGATTGTTTGGGTGATTTTGGTCATTTTGGGGGATTGGATTTTTTTGGGGCGAAATTTTATTGGGGGGGGTTGAATTTTTTCGGGGCGTTTTTTGCGATTTTTTCGCCGATTTCTTGGGGTTTTTTCGATCATTTTTTAACCGATTTCTCCCAAATTTTTTTGGACCACTCCCCAAAATTCCCCTCCCCCTTCCTTTTTCCCCCCCAGACCCGACGGGGGGGCCCCAGTTGGGGGATTTGGGATGTGCAGGAACCCAAAGGGATTTTTTGGGAATTTTTTTGGATTTTTGGGGAATTTTTTGGGATTTTTGGGGAATTTTTTGGGATTTTTTGGGATATTTTTTGGGATTTTTGGGGAATTTTTTGGGAATTCTTTGGGAATTTTTGTTGGATTTTTAGGGGGAATTTTTGGGAGATTTTTTGAGATTTTTTGCAGATTTTGTTTTTAGTTTTTGGAGGATTTTTTTGTGGATTTTTTGGGGTTTTTTTTTTCTGGACACTTTGGGATTTTTTGGGGGAATTTTCTTAATTTTTAGAGGATCCTCTGGGAATCTTTGGGAAGATTTTAAAATTTTTTGGGGGAGATTTATTTCGGATTTTTTTGGGGGGATTGGATTTTTTTGGGGGGGTTAGATTTTTTTGGGGTGAATTTTTTGGGAATTTTTTGGGATTGTTTTGTGATTTTTGGTGAATATTTAAGGAGAATTTTTGGGAGATTTTTTGGGCATTTTTTGGGATTTTTTTGGGGACCTTTTGCTGATTTTTTCAGGATATTTTTCAGGATTTTTGGGGATTTTAAAAAAATTTTTGGTGATTTGTTTTTGAATTTTTTTTTTTTTTTGAGGGAATTTTCCTGGGATTTTTTTTTATTTTGGGTTTTTTTTCTTTTGATTTTTTTGGGGTTTTTTTTGTGGATTTTTTAGGATTTTTTGGGAATTTTAATGGATTTCTTTGGGGCATTTTTTGGGGTTTTTTGGGGTTTCTTTGGTTTTGGTTTTTTTCCTCTTTGGTGATTTTTTTGTGGATTTTTTGGGATTTTTTGGGGAGATTTTTTTTAATTTTGGGAGATTTTTTTACTGAATATTTTGGGGATTTTTATGGGAAATTTTTTTTTATTTTGAATAATTTTGCGGGGATTTTTGGGAATTATTTTTTAATTTCTTTGTAAATTTTTTGGGATTTGGGAACATTTTTTGAGGGGTAATATATTTATTTTATTTAAATTTTTTGAGGAATTTTTGGCACATTTTTTGAGGCAATTAAAAATTTTGGGATGGATTTTTTTTTATTTTTCGAGCGCTTTTTTTTTATTTTTGGGGGAGATTTTTTTTAATATTTCGGCCATTTTTTAACCGATTTCTCCCAAATTTTTTTTGACCACTCCCCAAAATTCCCCTCCCCCTTCCTTTTTCCCCCCCAGACCCGCCGGGGGGGTCCCCATTTTGGGGGCTCGGCCCCCCTGGACCCCACGCTGTGCATGACGGGCCGGGAGCGGGCGGAGTACGAGCGCTGGAAACGCGAGCGCGAGAGAATCGACCGCGAGCGGCTGCAGCGGCACCGCGACCCCCAGGGCGCCTGGAGGAGGGAGTGGGACGCCCAGAAACCCGAGGGGATGTGAGCCTGGGGCTGGGCAGGAAAAACGGGATTTTGGGGAAAAAAAACCACGTGAGATTTGGTGAAAAAATGGGGTTTTTAGGGGAAAAAATGGGATTTTTACGGCAAAAAAATGGGATTTTTAGAGAGAAAAAATGGGATTTTTAGATAGAAAAAAAGAGATTTTAACTCCAAAAAATGGGTTTTTTAGGAGAAAAAAATTTGGGATTTTGGGAAAAAAAGCCCCGTGAGTTTTGGTGAAAAAATGGGATTTTTAGTGGAAAAAATGGGATTTGTAGACCCAAAAAATGGGATTTTTAGACCCAAAAAATGGGATTTCTAGAGAGAAAAAAACAAGATTTTTGTCCCCAAAACTTGGGATTTTTAGGAGAAAAAAATGGGATTTTGGGGAAAAAATCCCTGTGATTTTTGGTGAAAAAATGGGGTTTTTAGGGGAAAAAATGGGATTTTTATGGTAAAAAAATGGGATTTTTAGACCCAAAAAATGGGATTTTAGAGAGAAAAAATGAGATTTTAACTCCAAAAAATGGGTTTTTTAGAAGAAAAAAATTTGGGATTTTGGGAAAAAAACCCGGTGAGTTTTGGGGAAAAAATGGGATTTTTACGGGAAAAAAAGGGATTTTTACAGAGAAAAAACCAGGATTTTTAGACTCAAAAAATGGGATTTTTAGGGGAAAAAAATGGGTTTTTTATAAAAAAAATGGGATTTTGGGAAAAAAAATCCCCGTGATTTTTGGTGAAAAAATGGGGTTTTTAGGGGAAAAAATGGGAGTTTTAGGGAAAAAAATGAGATTTTTAGACGCAAAATATGGGATTTTTAGACCCCAAAAAATGGGATTTTTGGGCAGAAAAAGTGGCATTTTTAGGAGAAAAATTGGGATTTGGGGTGACAGAAATGGGTTTGGGAAAGAAATGGGATTTGAGGCAAACAAATGGGGGTTTGTGTGCAAAGCAATCGGGATTGGAGCCCCAAACTTTGGGATTTTGGGAGCGGCTGCAGCGGCACCGGGACCCCCAGGGCGCCGGGAGGAGGGAGTGGGACGGCCAGAAACCCGAGGGGATGTGAGCCTGGGGCTGGGCAGAAAAACGGGATTTTGGGAAAAAAACCCCGTGAGATTTGGTGAAAAAATGGGGTTTTTAGGGGAAAAAATGGGATTTTTAGGGGAAAAAAATGGGATTTTTAGGGGGAAAAATGGGATTTTAACTCCAAAAAATGGGTTTTTTAGGAGAAAAACATGGGATTTTGGGGAAAAAATACCCCGGGAGTTTTGGTGAAAAAAAATGGGATTTTGGGAAAAAACCCCGTGATTTTTGGCGAAAAAATGGGATTTTTAGGTGAAAAAATGGGATTTCTATGGCAAAAAATGGGATTTTTAGAGAGAAAAAATGGGATTTTAACTCCAAAAAATGGATTTTTTAGGAGGAAAAAAATGGGATTTTGGGAAAAAAAACCCCGTGATTTTTGGGGAAAAAATGGGGTTTTTAGGGGAAAAAATGGGATTTTTATGGCAAAAAAAATGGGATTTTTAGACCCAAAAAATGGGATTTTTAGACAGAAAAAATGAGATTTTAGCTCCAAAAAAGGATTTTTTAGGAGAAAAAAAATGTGATTTTGGGGAGAAAAAACCCCGTGATTTTCGGTGAAAAAATGGGGTTTTTAGGGGAAAAAATGGGAGTTTTATGGCAAAAAAATGGGATTTTTAGGGGGAAAAATGGGATTTTAACTCCAAAAAATGGGTTTTTTAGAAGAAAAAAATTTGGGATTTTGGGAAAAAAACCCGGTGAGTTTTGGGGAAAAAATGGGATTTTTAGGGGAAAAAATGGGATTTTTATGGCAAAAAATGAGATTTTTAGACCCAAAAATGGGTTTTTTAGGAGAAAAAAAATGGGATTTGGGATGAAAGAAATGGGGTTAGGGGGAAAATGGGATTTTAGGGAAAAATAAGATTTTAGGAAAAAACCCTGTGAATTTTGGGGAAAAAATGGGATTTTTAGACCCAAAAAATGGGATTTTAGCCCCAAAACTTGGGATTTTTAGGAGAAAAAAATGGGACTTGGGATGAAAGAAATGGGGTTAGGGGGAAAAATGAGATTTTAGGGAAAAAAAAAGATTTTAGGAAAAAAACCCCGTGAATTTTGGGGAAAAAATGGGATTTTTATGGCAAAAAAATGGGATTTTTAGAGAGAAAAAATGAGATTTTAGCTCCAAAACTTGGGATTTTTAGGTGAAAAAAAATGGGATTTTGGGAAAAAAACCCCGTGATTTTTGGTGAAAAAATGGGATTTTTAGGGGAAAAAATGGGATTTTTAGGCAAAAAATGGGATTTTTAGAGAGAAAAAACGAGATTTTGGCTCCAAAAAATGGATTTTTTAGGAGAAAAAAAAATGGGATTTTGGGAAAAAAAAACCCATCATTTTTGGGGAAAAAATGGGATTTTTAGGGGAAAAAATGGGATTTTTAGACCCACAAAATTGGGATTTTTAGAGAGAAAAAACCAAGATTTTTGGCCCCAAAACTTGAGATTTTTAGGAGAAAAAAAATGGTATTTTGGGGGGAAAAAACCCCGTGAATTTTGGTGAAAAAATGGGATTTTTAGGAGAAAAAATGGGATTTTTATGGCAAAAAAATGGGATTTTTAGACAGAAAAAAATGGGATTTTTAGAGAGAAAAGTTGAGATTTTATCTCCAAAAAATGGGTCTTTTAGAAGAAAAAAATTTGGGATTTTGGGAAAAAAACCCGGTGAGTTTTGGAGAAAAAATGGGATTTTTACGGGAAAAAATGGGATTTTTACAGAGAAAAAACCAGGATTTTTAGAGTCAAAAAATGGGATTTTTAAAGAGAAAAAAATGGGTTTTTTAGAAAAAAAAAATGGATTTTGGGAAAAAAACTCCCTGTGATTTTTGGTGAAAAAATGGGATTTTTAGGGGGAAAAAATGGGATTTTTATGGCAAAAAAATGGGATTTTTAGGGGAAAAAATGGGATTTTTAGGAGAAAAAAATGGGATTTGGGATGAAAGAAATGGGGTTGGGTGGAAAAATAGGATTTTAGGGAAAAATAAGATTTTAGGAAAAAATCCTGTGATTTTTGGGGAAAAAATGGGATTTTTAGGGGAAAAATGGGATTTTTAGAGAGAAAAAATGGGATTTGAAATCCAAAAAATGGGTTTTTTAGGAGAAAAAAATGGGATTTTGGGAAAAAAACCCTGTGAGTTTTGGTGAAAAAATGGGATTTTTAGGGGAAAAAATGGGATTTTTATGGCAAAAAAATGGGAGTTTTAGACCCAAAAAATGGGATTTTTAGAGAGAAAAAACCAAGATTTTTGGCCCCAAAACTTGGGATTTTTAGGAAAAAAAAATGGGATTTTGGGAAAAAAAACCCCCGTGAATTTTGGTGAAAAAATGGGATTTTTAGGGAAAAAAATGGGATTTTTAGAGAGAAAAAACGAGATTTTGGCTCCAAAAAATGGATTTTTTTAGGAGAAAAAAATGGGATATTGGGAAAAAAACCAGGGAGGTTTGGGGAAAAAATGGGATTTTTAGGGAAAAAAATGAGATTTTTAGAGAGAAAAAAATCACGATTTTGGCTCCAAAACTTGGGATTTTTAGAGAAAAAAATGGGATTTTGGGAAAAAGAATCCCCGTGATTTTTGGTGAAAAAATGGGATTTTTAGGGGAAAAATGGGATTTTTAGAGAGAAAAAAAAAGATTTTAACTCCAAAAAATGGATTTTTTAGGAGGAAAAAAAAAGGGATTTTGGGAAAAAAAACCCATCATTTTTGGGGAAAAAATGGGATTTTTAGGGGAAAAATGGGATTTTTAAACCGAAAAAATGGGATTTTTAGACCCAAAAAAATGGGATTTTTAGGAGAAAAAAATGGGATTTGGGATGAAAGAAATGGGGTTGGGTGGAAAAATGGGATTTTAGGGAAAAATAAGATTTTAGGAAAAAATTCCGTGATTTTTGGGGAAAAAATGGGATTTTTAGACCCAAAAAATGGGATTTTAGCCCCAAAACTTGGGATTTTTAGGAGAAAAAAATGGGATTTGGGATGAAAGAAATGGGGTTAGGGGGAAAAATGAGATTTTAGGGAAAAAAAAAGATTTTAGGAAAAAATCCCGTGAATTTTGGTGAAAAAATGGGATTTTTAGGGTAAAAAATGCGATTTCTAGAGAGACAAAAACCAAGATTTTTGGCTCCAAAACTTGGGATTTTTAGGAGGAAAAAAATGGGATTTTGGGGAAAAAACCCCTAGAAGTTTGGGGAAAAAATGGGATTTTTAGGGAAAAAAATGGGATTTTTAGGGGAAAAAAATGGGATTTTTAGAGAGAAAAAGTGGGATTTTGGCCCCAAAATTTGAGATTTTTAGGAGAAAAAAATGGGACTTTGGGAAAAAAAACCCCCGTGAATTTTGGTGAAAAAATGGGATTTTTAGACCCAAAAAATGGGATTTTTAGAAGAAAAAAATGGGATTTTGGGAAAAAAAGACCCTGTGATTTTGGTGAAAAAATGGGATTTTTAGGAGAAAAAAATGGGACTTTTATGGCAAAAAAATGGGATTTTTAGGGGAAAAAAATGGGATTTTGGGAAAAAAAACCCTGTGAATTTGTTGAAAAAATGGGATTTTTAAGGGAAAAAAATGGGATTTTTATGGGAAAAAATGGGATTTTTAGGGGAAAAAAAAGAGATTTTAACTCCAAAAAATAGATTTTTTAGGAGAAAAAAAATGGGATTTTTAGGGGAAAAAATGAGATTTTAGCCCCAAAAACTGGGATTTTTAGAGAGAAAAAAATGGGAGTTTTAGACCCAAAAAATGGGATTTTTAGGGGAAAATAATGGGATTTTGGCCTCAAAACTGGGGATTTTTAGGAGAAAAAAATGGGATTTTGGGAAAAAAAACCCCGTGAGTTTTGGTGAAAAAATGGGATTTTTATGGGAAAAAATGGGATTTTTAGACCCAAAAAATGGATTTTTTAGGAGAAAAAAAATGGGATTTTGAGAAAAAAACCCCATGAGTTTTGGTGAAAAAATGGGATTTTTAGGTGAAAAAATTGGATTTTTCGGGGGAAAAAATGGGATTTTTAGAGAGAAAAAATGGGATTTTAACTCCAAAATTTGGAATTTTTAGAGAGAAAAAATGGGATTTTAACTCCAAAATTTGGGATTTTTAGGAGAAAAAAATGGGATTTTGGAAAAAAAAAACCCCGTGATTTTTGGTGAAAAAATGGGATTTTTAGGGGGAATAAAAGAGATTTTTATGGGGAAAAATGGGATTTTTAGCCCTAAAAAATGGGATTTTAGCACCAAAAATTTTTGAGGTTCCAGATGAATTTTGGGCTCCCCAGGTGAATTTTGGGTTTTTCAGGTGAATTTTGGGGTCCTCAGGTGAATTTTGGGGCTGTCCAGGTGAATTTTGGGGTCCTGGGGGTGAATTTTGGGGTTTTTCAGGTAAATTTTGGGATCCTGGGGATGAATTTTTGAGTTTTTCAGATAAATTTTGGGGTTTCCCAAATAAATTTTGGGGTCTCCAGGTGAATTTTGGGGTCCTGGGGATGAATTTTGGGGTCCTGGGGATGAATTTTGGGATTTTTCAGGTAAATTTTGGGGATTCCCAAATAAATTTTGGAGTCTCCAGTGAATTTTGGGGTTTTTCAGGTAAATTTTGAATTTTTCAGGTAAATTTGGGGCTCCCCAGGTGAATTTTTGGGTTTTTTCTGGTGAACTTTTGGGTTCCCCAGGTGAATTTTGGGGTTTTGGGGATGAATTTTTGAGTTTTTCAGGTAAATTTTGGGGTTTCCCAAATAAATTTTGGGTTCTTCAGGTGAATTTTGGGGCTCCCAGGTAAATTTTGAGTTTTTGAAGTGAATTTGGGGCTCCCCAGGTGAATTTTGGGATCTTGGGGATGAATTTTTGAGTTTTTCAGGTGAATTTTGGGGATTCCCAAATAAATTTTGGGGTCTCCAGGTGAATTTTGGGATCCTGGGGATGAATTTTGGGGTTTTTCAGGTAAATTTTGGGGTTTTTCAGGTAAATTTTGGGATTTTTCAGGTAAATTTGGGCGTTTTCCAGGTGAATTTTTGGCTCTCCAGGTGAATTTTGGAATCCTGGGGATGAATTTTGGGTTTCTGGGGATGAATTTTGGGGTTTTTCAGGTAAATGTTGGGATTTTTCAGGTAAATTTTGGGTTTTTCAGGTAAATTTTGGGATTCCCAGGTGAATTTTGGGCTCCCCAGGTGAATTTTGGGGTTTTTCAGGTGAATTTTGGGTTTTTCAGGTGAATTTTGGGCTCCCCAGGTGAATTTTGGGGTTTTTCAGGTGAATTTTGGGGTTTCTCAGGTGAATTTTGGGGTTTTTCAGGTGAATTTTGGGGTTTCTCAGGTGAATTTTGGGGTTTTCAGGTGAATTTTGGAATCCTGGGGATGAATTTTGGGGTTCTGGGGTTGAATTTTGGGGTGTCCCAGGTGAATTTTGGGGTCTCACCTTCGCCCCTCCCCCCGTTTCAGGTTTTCGGGGTCCCGGAGGAGCCGGAGGGGGAGGGCCGCCCGCCCCCCACGCTGGGGAGTTCTGCCCTCCCCACCCGGCCCGGCGCAGGAGGGGCCGGGGAGGGGGAGACCCTACAGGTGAGGGGGAGGGGCATTTTGGGGGTCCTGGAGGGATTTTTGGGGGAATTTTGGGGAATTTGGGGATTTTTGGGGGGTCCTGGGGGGATTTTGGGGGATTTTTCGGGGATTTGGGGATTTTTCGGGGGTCCTGAGGGATTTTGGGGGAATTTGGGAATTTTGGGGGATCCTGGAGGGATTTTTGGGGGGTTTAGGGATTTTGGGGAAATTTTGGGGGAATTTGGGGATTTTTGGGGGGTCCTGGAGGAATTTTGGGGGGATTTTGGGGGGTTTGGGGATTTTGGGGAAATTTTGGGGGAATTTGGGGATTTTTGGGGGATTTTTGGGGGTCCTGGGGGATTTTGGGGGATTTTTCGGGGGTCCTGGAGGGATTTTGGTGGATTTTTGGGGGATTTTTTGGGGAATTTGGGAATTTTTGGGGGCATCCTGGGGGATTTTGGGGCATTTTGGGGGTCCGGGAGGGATTTTTGGGGATTTTTGGGGAAATTTTGGGGGATTTTTCGGGGAATTTGGGAATTTTGGGGGTCCTGAGCGGATTTGAGAGGAATTTTGGGGGAATTTGGGGATTTTTGGGGTGTCCTGGGGGATTTTGGGGGATTTTGGGGGGTCCTGGGGGATTTTGGGGGATTTTTGGGGGTCCTGGGGGATTTTGGGGGATTTTTGGGGGGTCCTGGAGGGATTTGAGAGGATTTTGGGGAAATTTTGGGGAATTTGGGAATTTTGGGGGGTCCTGGAGGGTTTTGGGGGTCCTGGGGGTTTTTGGGGGATTTTGGGGATTTTTGGGGAAGTTTTGGTCGATTTTTCGGGGAATTTGGGGATTTTTGGAAGAATTTGGGAATTTTTGAGGGGTCCTGGGGGAATTTTGGGGGAGTCCTGGGGGGATTTTGGGGTTTTTGGGGGATTTTTGGGATTTTTGGGGAATTTGGGAATTTTGGGGGTCCTGGGAGGATTTGGGGGATTTTGGGGGTCCTGGGTGGATTTTGGGGGATTTTTGGGGATTTTTTGGGGGAATTTGGGGATTTTTGGGGGAAATTTTGGGGGAATTTGGGGATTTTTGGGGGTCCTGGGGGATTTTGGGGGATTTTGGGGAATTTGGGGATTTTTGGGGGTCCTGGGGGATTTTAGGGGATTTTTAGGGAATTTGGGGATTTTGGGGGGTCCTGAGCCGATTTGAGAGGAATTTTGGGGGAATTTGGGGATTTTTGGGGTGTCCTGGAGGGATTTTGGGGATTTTGGGGGTCCTGGGGGGATTTTGGGGGATTTTTGGGGGGTCCTGGAGGGATTTGAGAGGGATTTTGGGGATTTTTGGGAAATTTTGGGGCGATTTTTCGGGGAATTGGGGGATTTTGGGGGTCCTGAGCGGATTTGAGAAGAATTTTGGGGGAATTTTGGGGGATTTTTGGGGTGTCCTGGAGGGATTTTGGGGGATTTTGGGGGGTCCTGAGGGATTTTGGGGGATTTTGGGGGGTCCTGGGGGAATTTTGGGGGATTTTGGGGGATTTTGGGGGATTTTTGGGGGTCCTGGGGGGATTTTGGTGGATTTTGGGGGATTTTTTGGGGAATTTGGGAATTTTGGGGCATCCTGGGGGGATTTTGGGGCATTTTGGGGGTCCTGGAGGGATTTTGGGGATTTTTGGGGGTTGGGGATTTTGGGGAAATTTTGGGGGAATTTGGGGATTTTTGGGGGTCCTGGAGGGATTTTTGGGGATTTTGGGGAAATTTTGGGGGAATATGGGGATTTTGGGGGTCCTGCAGGAATTTTGGGGGATTTTTGGGGGGTCCTGGGGGGATTTTGGGGGATTTTTGGTGTGATTTAGGAATTTTTGGGGGTCCTGGGGGATTTTAGGGGCTCCTGGGAGAATTTTGGGAGATTTTGGAGGGTCCTGGAGGGACTTGAGAGGGATTTTGGGGATTTTGGGGAAATTTTGGGGAGAATTTGGGAATTTTGGGGGATCCTGGAGGGATTTTGGCGATTTTGGGGGATTTTGGGGGGAATTTTGGGGGATTTTGGGGAGAATTTGGAGGAATTTTGGGGGATTTTTGGGGGATTTTTGGGGGAATTTGGGAATTTTTGGGGGGTCCTGGGGGAATTTGGGGATTTTTGGGGGGGGTCCTGGAGGGATTTGAGAGGAATTTTGGGGAATTTGGGAATTTTTGGGGGGTCCTGGAGGGTTTTTGGGGGATTTTGGGGGTCCTGGGGGTTTTGGGGGATTTTGGGGATTTTTGGGAAATTTTGGTCGATTTTGGGGGAATTTGGGGATTTTGGAGGAATTTGGGAATTTTTTGGTGGGTCCTGGAGGAATTTGGGGATCTTTGGGGGATTTTTGGGGAATTTGGGAATTTTGGGGGGTTCTGGAGGGATTTTGGGGGATTTGGGAATTTTTGGGGAGTCCTGGGGGAATTTTGGGGGATTTTTGGGGGATTTTGGGGGAATTTGGGGATTTTTGGGGGCGTCCTGGGGGGAATTTGGGGGAATTTTGGGGGAATTTGGGGATTTTGGGGGGTCCTGGGGGAATTTGGGGATTTTTGGGGGGGTCCTGGGGGATTTTTGGGGAAATTTTGGGGAATTTGGGGGATTTTTGTGGGGTCCTGGGTGGATTTTTGGGATTTTTTGGGAGAATTTGGGAATTTTTGGGGGATCCTGGAGGGATTTGAGAGGGATTTTGGGGATTTTTGGGAAAATTTTGAGTCGATTTTTAGGGAATTTAGGGATTTTGGAAGAATTTAGGAATTTTTGAGGGGTCCTGGGGGAATTTTGGGGGGTCCTGGGGGATTTTGGGTTTTTTTGGGGGATTTTTTGGGATTTTTGGGGAATTTGGGAATTTTTGGGGGGTCCTGGGAGGATTTGGGGGGATTTTTGGGGGTCCTGGGTGGATTTTGGGGGATTTTTGGGGATTTTTGGGGGAATTTGGGGATTTTTGGGGAAATTTTGGGGGGATTTGGGGATTTTGGGGAGAATTTGGGGATTTTGGGGGTCCTGGGGGATTTTGGGGGATTTTTGGGGAATTTGGGAATTTTGGGGGGTCCTGAGCCGATTTGAGAGGAATTTTGGGGGAATTTGGGGATTTTTGGGTTGTCCTGGAGGGATTTTGGGGATTTTTGGGGGGTCCTGGGGGGATTTTGGGGGATTTTTGGGGGGTCCTGGAGGGATTTGAGAGGGATTTTGGGGATTTTGGGGAAATTTTGGGGCGATTTTTCGGGGAATTTGGGGATTTTTGGGGGGTCCTGAGCGGATTTGAGAGGAATTTTGGGGGAATTTTGGGGGATTTTTGGGGTGTCCTGGAGGGATTTTGGGGGATTTTGGGGGGTTGGGGATTTTTGGGGAAATTTTGGGGGATTTTTCGGGGAATTTGGGGATTTTTGGGGGCGTCCTGAGGGATTTTTGGGGGAATTTTGCAATTTTGGGGCGGAATTTGGGGATTTTGGGGGGTCCTGGAGGGATTTTTGGGGATTTTCGGGGGTCCTGGGGGGATTTTGGGGGATTTTTGGTGAGTCTTGGGGGGATTTTGGGGAGAATTTGGGAATTTTTGGGGGGTCCTGGAGGAATTTTGGGGGATTTTTGGGGGTCCTGGGGGGATTTTGGGGCATTTTTGGGGGCTCCTGGAGGGATTTTGGGGAATTTTTGGGGGATTTTGGGGAAATTTTGGGGGATTTTTGGGGAATTTTGCAATTTTGGGGGAATTTGGGAATTTTGGGGGTCCTGGAGGGGTTTGAGAGGGATTTTGGGGATTTTGGGGAAATTTTGGTCGATTTTTGGGGGAGTTCGGGGATTTTTGGGTGGTCCTGGGGGATTTTTAGGGGGTCCTGGAGGAATTTGGGGTTTTTGGGGGGATTTTGGGGGATTTTGGGAATTCTTGGGGAAATTTCGGAGGAATTTTGGGGAATTTTGGGATTTTTGGGGGTCCTGGGGGGATTTTGGGGCTGAATTCCCAAATTTTTTCCCGAAATTTCGGGAATTCTGTCGCAGTTTCCACGACGATCGCTGGGAGCCGCAGCCGGAAACGCAGCCGGAGACGCCCCAGGTGAGAATTTGGGGAATTTGGGCAATTTTGGGAATTTTTGGGAATTTGTTTTGAAATTTTGGGGAATTTTCTGGGAATTTTTTGGAATTTTGGAGATTGTATTGGAATTTTTTGGGATTTCTGGGAATTTATTTTTTAATTTTTGGGGATTGTTTTGGGAATTTTTTGGGAATTTTTGGGATTTTTTGGGGGAATATTTGGGAATTTTTGGGATTTTTTTGGAATTTTTGGGGAATTTTTTGGGAATTTTTTTGGGAATTTTGGGGATATTTTGGGGATTTTTGGGGGATTTTTTTGGGGAATTTTTGGAAATTTTGGGGATTTTTTTGGAATTTTTTGGGAATTTTGGGGAATTTTTTTTTAATTTTTGGGAATTGTTTTGGGAATTTTTTTGGAATTTTTGGGATTTTTTGGGGGAATTTTGGGGATTTTTTGGGGAATTTTTGGGATTTGGAATTTTGGAGGATTTGGGGAATTTTTGTGGAATTTTTGGGAATTTTGGGGATTTTTTTGGGGAATTTTTGGGAATTTTTCAGAATTTTTGGCATTTTGGGAATTTTAAGATTTGTGAGTTTCGGGGAATTTTTGGGATATTTGGGATTTTTTTTAATTTTGAAATTTTTGAGATTCGAGAAAATTTATTTTGGTTTTTTTTAAAAAAAATTTTGAATTTTTTTTAATTTTTGAATTTTTCTTTAATTTAGAGATTTGTGAATTTTGGTGAATTTGGGGAATTTTGGGGAATTTTTGGGATATTTGGGAATATTTTTTAAATTTTGAAATTTTTGAGATTGGAGGATTTTTTTTTGTTTTTTTAAATTTTTTAATCTTGGATTTGGAAATTTTTTTTTAATTTTTGATTTTTTTTTTAATTTAGAGATTTGTGAATTTTGGGGAATTGGGTGAATTTTGGGGAATTTTTGGGAAATTTAGGATTATTTTTATTTTTTAATTTTAGAGATTTGTGAATTTTGGGGAATTTTGGGGAATTTTTGGGATTTTTTTATTTTTTAATTTTAGAGATTTGTGAATTTTGGGGAATTTTTGGGAAATTTGGGATTATTTTTTAATTTTGAAATTTTTGAGATTCGAGAAAGTTTATTTTATTTTTTTAAAATTTTGCATTTTTTATTTTAATTTTTCAATCTTTACTTTGAATTTTTTTTTAATTTTTTTTTAAATTTTTTTTAATTTAGAGATTAGTGAATTTTGGGGAATTGGGTGAATTTTATGAATTTTTGGGATATTTGGGATTATTTTGAAATTTTGAAATTTTTGAGATTCGAGAAAATTCATTTTATTTTTTCAAAATTTTGCATTTTTTATTTTAATTTTTCAATCTTTAATTTGAGATTTTTTTTAATTTTTGAATTTTTTTTTAATTTAGAGATCTGTGAATTTTGGGGAATTTTGTGATTTTTGTGGAATTTTTGGGATATTGGGGAATATTTTTAAATTTTGAATTTTTTCAGATTCGTGAATTTTTTTTTTTAATTTTTCAATCTTTAATTTGAATTTTTTTTTAATTTTTGAATTTTTTTTTAATTTAGAGATTTGTGAATTTTGGGGAATTGGGTGAATTTTGGGGAATTTTTGGGAAATTTAGGATTATTTATATTTTTTAATTTTAGAGATTTGTGAATTTCGGGGAATTTTGGGGAATTTTTGGGATTTTTTTATTTTTTAATTTTAGAGATTTGTGAATTTTGGGGAATTTTTGGGATATTTGGGATTATTTTTTAATTTTGAAATTTTTGAGATTCGAGAAAATTTATTTTATTTTTTTTTAATTTTGAATTTTTTATTTTAATTTTTCAATCTTTAATTTGAGAATTTTTTTTAATTTTTGAATTTTTTTTTAATTTAGAGATTTATGAATTTTGGTGAATTTTCTGAATTTGGGGGAATTTTTGGGCTATTGGGGAATATTTTAAAATTTTGAAATTTTTGAGATTCGAAATTTTTTTTTTTAATTTTTCAATCTGTGGTTTAGAAATTTTTATTTTTTTAATTTTTGAAATTTAGCTATTTGTGAATTTTGGGGAATTTGGTGAAATTTGTGGGATTTTTGGGATATTTGGGATTATTTTTTAATTTTGAAATTTTTGAGATTCGAGAAAATTTATTTTGGTTTTTTTTTTAATTTTTTGAATTTTTTATTTCAATTTTTTAGTCTTTGATTTGGAATTTTTTTAATTTTTTTTTTTTTATTTAGAGATTTATGAATTTTGGTGAATTTGATGAATTTTTTGGATATTTGGGGATTTTTTTATTTTTGGGATTTTAAAGATTTGTAAATTTGTGGATTTTTTTTTAAATTTTTGAATCTTTTATTTAAATTTTTCAATCTTTACTTTGAAAATTTTTTTTAAATTTTTTTTTAATTTTTTTTAATTTACAGATTTATGAATTTTGGTGAATTTGATGAATTTTGATGAATTTAACAAATTTTGGGATTTTTAACCCTTCCCTGCCCAGGTGCCGGGAGCCTCCCCGGAGGACTCGGATCAGTGGGAGGACGTGAGCGACGACGAGGAGCCGGGGGAGTCGCCCAGTACGTCCCAGTTCAAACCAGTTCAAACCAGTGACGCCCACAGTGAGTCCCAGTTCAAACCAGTAATGCCCACTAACGCCCACAGTGAGTCCCAGTTCAAACCAGTAATGCCCACAGTGAGTCCCAGTTCAAACCAGTAACCCCCAGTAACGCCCACAGTGAATTCCAGTAACTCCCAGTTCAAACCAGTAACTCCCAGTGACCCCCCCAGTGAATCCCAGTCCGTCCCAGTTCAAACCAGTAACTCCCAGTAACGCCCACAGTGATTCCCAGTCCATCCCAATTCAAACCAGTAACCCCCAGTGACCCCCAGAGATCCCCCAGTTCAAACCAGTAACCACAGGGACACCCAGAGATCCCCCAGTTCAAACCAGTTCAAACCAGTTCAAGCCAGTAACCCCCAGTAACACCCACAGTGATTCCCAGTTCAAACCAGTAACTCCCAGTAATGCCCACAGTGAATCCCAGTCCATCCCAGTTCAAACCAGTAATGCCCACAGTACGTCCCAGTTCAAACCAGTTCAAACCAGTGGCGCCCACAGTGAGTCCCAATTCAAACCAGTAACTCCCAGTAACGCCCAGTGACGCCCACAGTGAGTCCCAGTTCAAACCAGTAACTCCCAGTAACGCCCAGTGACGCCCACAGTGAGTCCCAGTTCAAACCAGTAGCTCCCAGTAACGCCCACAGTGAATTCCAGTAACTCCCAGTTCAAACCAGTAGCTCCCAGTAACCCCCAGTGACCCCTACAGTGAGTCCCAGTTCAAACCAGTAACTCCCAGTAACGCCCACAGTGATTCCCAGTTCGTCCCAGTTCAAACCAGTAACTCCCAGTAACCCCCCAGTGAATTCCAGTACATCCCAGTTCAAACCAGTAACCACAGGGGCACCCAGAGATCCCCCAGTTCAAACCAGTAACTCCCAGTAACCCCCAGTGACCCCCACAGTGATTCCCAGTTCAAACCAGTAACCCCCAGTAACGCCCACAGTGAATTCCAGTAACTCCCAGTTCAAACCAGTAATGCCCACAGTGATTCCCAGTTCAAACCAGTAACTCCCAGTAACGCCCACAGTGATTCCCAGTCCATCCCAGTTCAAACCAGTAACTCCCAGTAACCCCCCAGTGAATCCCAGTCCATCCCAGTTCAAACCAGTAACCCCAGTGACCCCCACAGTGATTCCCAATTCAAACCAGTAACCCCCAGTGAACCCCACAGTGAATTCCAGTAACTCCCAGTTCATACCAGTAACCCCCAGGGACCGCCCCAGTGAATCCCAGTCCATTCCAGTTCAAACCAGTAACCCCAGTGACTCCCACAGTACGTCCCAGTTCAAACCAGTTCAAACCAGTAATGCCCACAGTGAGTCCCAGTTCAAACCAGTAACTCCCAATAACGCCCACAGTAAATTCCAGTAACTCCCAGTTCAAACCAGTAACCACAGGGACCCACACAGTGAGTCCCAGTTCAAACCAGTAATCCCCAGTAACGCCCACAGTGAGTCCCAGTTCAAACCAGTAACTCCCAGTAACGCCCACAGTGAGTTCCAGTCCCTCCCAGTTCAAACCAGTAACCACAGTGACCCACACAGTGAGTCCCAGTTCAAACCAGTAACTCCCAGTAACACCCACAGTGAATTCCAGTAACTCCCAGTTCAAACCAGTAACTCCCAGTGACCCCCCAGTGAATCCCAGTCCGTCCCAGTTCAAACCAGTAACTCCCAGTAACGCCCACAGTGATTCCCAGTCCATCCCAATTCAAACCAGTAACTCCCAGTGACCCCCAGAGATCCCCCAGTTCAAATCAGCAACCACAGGGACACCCAGAGATCCCCCAGTTCAAACCAGTTCAAACCAGTTCAAGCCAGTAACCCCCAGTAACACCCACAGTGATTCCCAGTTCAAACCAGTAACTCCCAGTAACGCCCACAGTGAATTCCAGTACACCCCAATTCAAACCAGTAACCACAGGGACACCCAGAGATCCCCCCAGTTCAAACCAGTAACTCCCAGTGACCCCCACAGTGAATTCCAGTCCATCCCAGTTCAAACCAGTAACTCCCAGTAACACCCACAGTGAATTCCAGTTCATCCCAGTTCAAACCAGTAATGCCCACAGTGAGTCCCAGTTCAAACCAGTAACCCCCAGTAACCCCCCAGTGAATCCCAGTCCATCCCAGTTCAAACCAGTAATGCCCACAGTGAGTCCCAGTTCAAACCAGTAGCTCCCAGTAACCCCCAGTAACGTCCACAGTGAGTCCCAGTTCAAACCAGTAACGCCCACAGTGATTCCCAATTCAAACCAGTAACCCCAGTGAACCCCACAGTGAATTCCAGTAACTCCCAGTTCATACCAGTAACCCCAGGGACCGCCCCCAGTGAATCCCAGTCCATTCCAGTTCAAACCAGTAACCCCCAGTGACTCCCACAGTACGTCCCAGTTCAAACCAGTTCAAACCAGTAATGCCCACAGTGAGTCCCAGTTCAAACCAGTAACTCCCAATAACGCCCACAGTAAATTCCAGTAACTCCCAGTTCAAACCAGTAACCACAGGGACCCACACAGTGAGTCCCAGTTCAAACCAGTAATCCCCAGTAACGCCCCACAGTGAGTCCCAGTTCAAACCAGTAACTCCCAGTAACGCCCACAGTGAGTTCCAGTCCCTCCCAGTTCAAACCAGTAACCACAGTGACCCACACAGTGAGTCCCAGTTCAAACCAGTAACTCCCAGTAACACCCACAGTGAATTCCAGTAACTCCCAGTTCAAACCAGTAACTCCCAGTGACCCCCCAGTGAATCCCAGTCCGTCCCAGTTCAAACCAGTAACTCCCAGTAACGCCCACAGTGATTCCCAGTCCATCCCAATTCAAACCAGTAACTCCCAGTGACCCCCAGAGATCCCCCAGTTCAAATCAGCAACCACAGGGACACCCAGAGATCCCCCAGTTCAAACCAGTTCAAACCAGTTCAAGCCAGTAACCCCAGTAACACCCACAGTGATTCCCAGTTCAAACCAGTAACTCCCAGTAACGCCCACAGTGAATTCCAGTACACCCCAATTCAAACCAGTAACCACAGGGACACCCAGAGATCCCCCCAGTTCAAACCAGTAACTCCCAGTGACCCCACAGTGAATTCCAGTCCATCCCAGTTCAAACCAGTAACTCCCAGTAACACCCACAGTGAATTCCAGTTCATCCCAGTTCAAACCAGTAATGCCCACAGTGAGTCCCAGTTCAAACCAGTAACCCCAGTAACCCCCCAGTGAATCCCAGTCCATCCCAGTTCAAACCAGTAATGCCCACAGTGAGTCCCAGTTCAAACCAGTAGCTCCCAGTAACCCCAGTAACGTCCACAGTGAGTCCCAGTTCAAACCAGTAACGCCCCACAGTGAGTCCCAGTTCAAACCAGTAACTCCCAGTATCGCCCACAGTGAATCCCAGTCCATCCCAGTTCAAACCAGTAACCACAGGGACCCCCAGCGATCCCCCCAGTTCAAACCAGTTCAAAGCAGTAACCCCCAGTAACACCCACAGTGATTCCCAGTTCAAACCAGTAACTCTCAGTAACACCCACAGTGAATCCCAGTCCATCCCAGTTCAAACCAGTAACCCCCAGTAACGCCCACAGTGATTCCCAGTTCAAACCAGTGACGCCCACAGTGATTCCCAGTTCAAACCAGTAACCCCCAGTCAACCCCACAAGGAATTCCAGTAACTTCCAGTTCAAACCAGTAACCCCAGTGACTCCCACAGTGATTCCCAGTTCAAACCAGTAACTCCCAGTAACGCCCACAGTGAGTCCCAGTCCCTCCCAGTTCAAACCAGTCCCTCTTAGTACGCCTCCCAGTTTCCCTCCCAGTCCATCCCAGTTCCTCCCAGTCCCTCCCAGTCCTATCCCAGTTTATCCCAGTCCATCCCAGTCCCATCCCAGTCCATCCCAGTCCCTCCCAGTCCCTCCCAGTCCCTCCCAGTCCATCCCAGTCCCTCCCAGTCCTCCTAGTCCCTCCCAGTCCATCCCAGTCCTCCCAGTCCTCCCAGTCCCCTCCCAGTCCCATCCCAGTCCATCCCAGTCCCTCCCAGTCCCCATCCCCAGTCCCTCCCAGTCCCTCCCAGTCCCCTCCCAGTCCATCCCAGTCCCATCCCAGTCCCTCCCAGTCCCTCCCAGTCCTCAGTCCATCCCAGTCCCTCCCAGTCCCTCCCAGTCCCCTCCCAGTCCCATCCCAGTCCTCCCAGTCCCTCAGTCCATCCCAGTCCCTCCCAGTCCCTCCCAGTTCATCCCAGTCCCTCCCAGTCCATCCCAGTCTCTCTCCCCAGGGCCGCCCCCGCCCCTCCCCACCCGCGAGGGGTCCCGGGCGCGCCCTCCCCGGAGACCCCCGGAGCGCAGCGGGACCCCCAGCGGTACTGGGGGAACTGGATGGACTGGGAGGACTGGGAGGGACTGGGAGGGACTGAGCGAACTGGGATGGACTGGGAGTGACTCGGGAGGGGCTGGGATGGGACTGGGATGGACTGGGAGGACTGAGGATGGACTGGGAGGAACTGGGATGGACTGGAAGGGACTGGGATGGGACTGGGATGGACTGGGATGGACTGGGAGAACTAGGAGGGACTGGGAGGGAACTGGGATAAACTGGGAGGAACTGGGAGCGAACTGGGATGGACTGAGGGAACTGGGATGAACTGGGGAACTGGGATGGACTGGGAGGACTGGGAGGAACTGGGATAAACTGGGAGGGACTGGGAGGAGCTGGGATGGACTGGGAGGGAACTGGGATGGACTGGGAGGGACTGGGATGGACTGGGGAGAACTGGGAGGAACTGGGATAAACTGGGAGGGACTGGGAGGAACTGGGATGGACTGGGAGGGACTGGGATGGGCTGGGAGGAACTGGGATGGACTGGGAGGAACTGGGATGGACTGGGGGAACTGGGAGGGAACTGGGATAAACTGGGAGGGACTGGGAGGGAGCTGGGATGGACTGGGAGGGAACTGGGAGGAGACTGGGAGGGACTGGGATGGACTGGGAGGGAACTGGGACAAACTGGGAGGGACTGGGATGGACTGGGAGGTACTGGGAGGGAACTGGGATGGACTGGGAGGGACTGGGAGGGGACTGGGAGGACTGGGAGGAACTGGGATAAACTGGGAGGGAACTGGGATGGGCTGGGAGGGACTGGGAGGGAACTGGGACAAACTGGGAGGGACTGGGATGGGCTGGGAGGGAATGGGGGGACTGGGATGGACTGGGGATAAACTGGGATGGGACTGGGACGGACTGGGGAGAACTAGGAGGTACTGGGAGGAACTGGGATAAACTGGGAGCGAACTGGGAGGAACTGGGAGGAACTGGGATAAACTGGGAGGGACTGGGAAAGGAATGGGATGGACTGGGATGAACTGGGAGGGACTGGGAGGAACTGGAGGAACTGGGATAAACTGGGAGGGACTGGGAGGGATTAAGGGGGAACTGGGACAAACTGGGAGGGACTGGAATGGACGGGGAGGGAATTGGGAGAGACTGGGACAAACTGGGAGGGACTGGGAGGGGAATGGGATAAACTGGGAGGGACTGGGGGAAACTGGTTTATACTGGTTCGTACTGGTGTATACTGGTGTGTATTGGTCCGTACTGGTTCATACTGGTTTATACTGGACCATACTGGTTTATACTGGTTTATACCAGTTCATACTGGTTGATACTGGTCCGTACCGGGTCATACTGGTCCGTACTGGTTTATACTT